>VZRZ01004141.1:165841-228397 GCA_013398175.1 Climacteris rufus
AAGAAAAGAAAAGAAAAGAAAAGAAAAGAAAAGAAAAGAAAAGAAAAGAAAAGAAAAGAAAAGAAAAGAAAAGAAAAGAAAAGAAAAGAAAAGAAAAATAACACTAACCCCACCGATTTCACTTTTTTCTTTATGCTGTGGCTTCTGTACGCCTGGAGATTGGAATCTGATCCTGGCTACCAGTGGTAGGTGTACAGGTGGTGTTGGGATTCCTGTGGGTCACAGGCATCAGAACAGTTTGTGATATTTTTGGCTTCAGTTTATTTTAGTCACCAACAGATACTTTGCATGTTTTAAGGTATTTCATGTTTTAAGGATACAAAGACTGCCTGCAGCGTAACACCGCGTGGCATGGGGCAAGGTTCTTTACAGGGACTTGTGGGATGAGAGGCCCCAACGTTTTACTTGTTTAAGGGGGACAGCCCTCTTTGAGAGGCCACTTTGGTGGGCATCGGGGCTGAGCCCCCCCAGCCTCTGAGCTGCAGCAATGCTGCAGTCCCCAACAGGAAGAGCAAGGGGAGGTGAGCGCTCGCCCATGTGCTGCTCTGCCTCATGCTGTGGCAGACCTTTGGTTTCCCTTTGGCTGCCCCGAAACACACCCCCTGTTAAGCTGACAGAGAAAGGTAGATCTCTCTAGGTATCACCCCGTAGGTCTCAGGGGAGGGAAAACAGCATCTGGGGATAAGAGAAAATGATGTAATTTAGCATGGGGAAGTTACGGGACTGTCTCCTCATGGAGGAAGGGAGCAGCTCCAGGCTGGTGAAGTTCCTTCAGAGAAAGCTATTTCAGTACTGCTGGGATTTTGTTTGGCTGCATTTGTTGTGCAATTTATTGTGGCCAGAACCTTCGAAAAGTGCCTTTGCTTTAAATTTGAATAAATATATAAAATGAAATATAATACAAAAATAGTTACAGATATGCACATATTTCAGCTGTCATGGGTCTGTTTCTTTCTTAATTAATTCAGTACAGGCCATGGATACCATTTGTAAATGCACCTGTAAAAGCCTAATTTTCTTTGAAAGACAGACAGAAAGTCAAGCAGTTGTTTGGCACTTTTACCTGAGATAGCTGGATAAAATTGGGATTCCTCATAAAAAGCTCCTCTGGAAGCTATAGCTGAAACTGAGAGTAGTTATCTGGGAGATGACCAAATCTTTCTGTTTATTTTGAGTCTGAGAGTTGTAAGTGAGATTGGCAGGGGAGAGTTGGAGGGGAGATTTCTCACTTGGTTCCCACGTTTTGTTTCGTACACAAGTCATGTATGGATCAGGATTCATGGATGGGACACTGGCCTGAAGCAGCATAACAAAACAAGTACAGGCTGCCTTCTTAAAGGGGAAAAATTCCCTTTGCAGGCTCCATAGTAAATGTCCCATGGGCCAGGCTTTGGGAACTCCTGCATCAGAAGGTCTGTGTCTTCAAACAGATGGCTGGGCAGCCCTTGGCTACTTAGAATATGTTTGGGGCTATATTATATAGCACTGAGTAAAGAGATCTGTCACTGAAAAACAGTAAAAGGCAGTTTTAACCCTTCCCCTGGGGAGTGGCGTGGATCCACACTCTGCCTGTGTTACCAGTCCCTCCTCTCCTGTCCCCCATACCGAGCCCACGGGATTTTTGGTAGGGGCCCAGCATTGTGGCACTTCAGACAGTCAGAGGAAGAAGCCTCAGACCTCTGGCATGTGAGAGCTGGCAGAACAAACCCCAGAGTACAGCCTCAGTGCAGCCACTGTGCAGCCTGTCCCAGAGGAGAGAGAGGAGAGCAGAACAGAATTGGGAATAACTTCTGGAGTGGGCAGAGGTGCACAGCATCTAACCTGCACTCTCTGGAGACTGATGACGTGCCATCACCCCAGTGGCACTTGGGGCTGGTCCCTTGTAGCAGGGGGTCCTGCCGTCAGGCGCTCTGGCTCCACTGGGTTTTTGCTGAGCTCTTCTTCTTTCCCCACTCTTCTGGTAGACTGGTGTTGGGCAGAAGCTGTTAAATGCCCAGGACTGAATTTCTGGAGAGATATCTAGGCTAGTACTGGCAGGAAAAGGTCTGTGGGATTCAGTGGAGCTGCACCTGCTTGTGCAGCAAGGCAGCAGCAGCAAACACGTCAGAGCTGCACATTGGTAAAAGTTAAAGGTATTTAAAATACTGCTGGCCACTTAAGTAAGAAAATCCACTTTGAAATCCCTTCACTGGAGGTAAAACTTGCTAATGACAGGAGAGAAAGACCATCCTGACTTCTTATCCGTAGCATTTATATTTATTTCTAGTAAAAAAAGGTTTTAACCAGGACCAGCTGCTGCGACACGCAATCAAAACCAGTCCTAGATTGTCCAGATGGAGTCACTCAAGACAGAGACATGAACAAGGGCTGCCACCGGCTCCAGGACTTCTGGGTTTGTCCTATTTTAAGAAGATCTCACATCCTGCAAACACTGCTTATGGGAAATGATTGGGTGCAGAAATCCTAGTGGGGGCCCATGAGGCAGCCTCATGCGGAGATGTGGTGATGTGGCATGCTGACATTTTGGCATAACGTAGTGATGATTTTATGTTAGCATCAGCCCTCCAAGAGGAAAGTAAATATGTGACATATTGTTCAGGGAAACAAAACAAACCAGACAATGAGGTCCTGTGCCCAGTGACTGATGTAGCCTCTGCAGGCCCTGCGAAACCTCTATTCCTTTGTGATCTGGGGATGCTGGGAAAATGAGTGCATCAGGGTATCCAATACCCATCCCTGGACCATCCAGCCCTCCTCGCTTTTTGTCTTTGTGTGCGGCCATGCAGGGAGCAAACACAGAGCACCCGCTGAGTTTCTATTGTTTCTCCTGTCTAATGGCCCTACTTAGCCATGGAGGAGTGGGATGGATTTGCGCCTTGTGCACATTGTTCTTGGGGTTAAAAAGAATACTTAAACTAGAGCAGTAGTTAGTATGACAATGGAATAGAAATGAACATTCACTCCAGTGGCTGTGGATGGCACAGGGGCTTAGATAAGGGGACAAGGGAGAAGAAAATTAATGAATCTGTCTGTTTGTCTGTTGACCTGTCAGCATAAATATCTTGTCACTCATATGTGACAGCAAATCTAGCTGGCTGGCAAGAGCCTGCCTGAGCTCACGGTTCTATTCTTTAAATCAAAAGTTTCATCAGGTAATTTAGCAGACTGAAGAAAAGCTGGTACTTGACCACATAGTGAACCCCAAATGGATAAGCAATAAACAATTCATCTGTGAGTGTTAAATGATGTAAAACCGTAGTACACTGATGGCACAGGTACCGACTCCTTCCTCCAGAACTGTGCCCGTGGGTGGTCAGAGAGATGCTCTTTTACAGCCTACAGAGGAACCTTTCTTGAGTTGAGCAACTGTGAGGACTTCCCATGAGGTTCTTAAGTAGTCTTATATAGGACTATGCTGCCACCCTTAGCCAGCAGGGAGGGATCAAGAAGTCTTCTGTCACCTGATGCTCTTTGTCAGAGGCTGCTTAAGGGTGGCAACCACTGAAGTCTCTCCAGGTGACCAGATCGTGCAGATAGCAGCATCCATCCCATCCTGAAGGGATTGAAGCTGTCCTGATGGAGCAATAAACAGTTGGGTAAGGCTGACATACTGTTCTGTTTAACAGCCTGGGGTGAGACATGGGCCCATTCTGTGTGGTCCTTCTTGTGCGTACACACACAAATGCTCGGTGGAAACCCCTGCTTCTCAGAGCCTCTATGCCAGCCTTTTAATAAGTACATAGGCTGTGTTAATTATCTACATTTCCTTGAGTCAGCACTGAGATATGGTACCATATTGCTCCTTCTGGAAGGGAACTCCAAGCTAGACAAGATGAATCATCATCTGCAGAAACCCTTCCCTCTCCATTGATTCCAGAGAACCCTGCATGACTTGATCGGGCGAGACCTCTTACTCTGAGAAGTCTAAAGCAAGGTGAGGCTGATCCCTTCCTTAGCGCCTGAGTAGAGCAGGGATGATGTGATTTACCCTGATGCACAACAGCTCAGGTGGCATCTGAGCATCAGCCACTGGCCAGTGCTTGGAATGTCTGGCTGAGATTAGGATCAGGAGTGTCTCTGTTCTGTCCAAGAGCACAATCCTTATGACAAAACTTGCAGAACTAGGTATAAGCTGTACATAAATACAGTATCATAGATTGCTTGCATTGTGGCACTGTTTCCATTGAAACCTGCCTTATGCCACAGCAAGACACCTGAGTAAAAGGCATTGCTACAACCTGGAAAGGATGCAAACTGGGATGTCTGGATTAAGCCAGGGATCTCTACCACAATCATGATGCTGAATGGATTAATTGGTAAAGTCAGGTTGTGCACTGTGGATTAGATTTTGAGCACTCTGTCAACTTTGGGGGCAGGGGAGTCTTATGCAGGATTCTATTTTAGGCTCATTCCTAACAAAACCTGCAGCATTGTAGTAAAGGTAGAGGAAAGAATGCTTCAAATAACATATACCACAACTAATGAACTCTTTGTAGGTTACCGAGCATTTCCAATTTATTGTTTATATATTGACAATGCTCAAAAACAGTGCAATGAATCAATAGCTTTCAAAATATGTCTGGGTTTTATTACTTCATTAGGGGATCTCATAGTTAACCCTTGAATAATCAGCTTAAAAGCAGAAGGCAGATTTACTGGCATACGGTTTTACATGGACATTTTGCTGGTCAAATGCCAAGATATATAACAATTTAGATGTCCAGTGTGTTTATTATCTAGTATCTAGCATAGGCTTTGGCCTTCATTCTTGATTCATACACAGTGGCAGCTCAAGCCATTGCATAATATCACCAAACTGGGATTCTTTAACTTGTGTAAAAGGAAACATCTTATTCTGTTCATGATGAATTGTCCAGTGAAGGCACTTTACATAGTATATGGTACAATATTACTTATTTTGGTGCCTGCTTGTTTCCCCATTAAAGAGTTTTTGCCACATTTTCATGTCGTGTTTAATTTCATTCTTGCTCCAGACCCCCTGTGGATGAGCACTGCTTTTTGTCTCATTTTAGAAACAATTCACAGATGATTAATTTCTGCTGACTCTTCAAGTTGATGAAAACAGTGAGCATTCATTTGCAAGGACTAATTTCTGCTTCAAAGTATTCCTAGATGTAGCTTTTTAATATGAGATTTCTTTTGCAAGGCTGTTATGATCCTTTTTCCTCATCATTTCCCATTTCTTCTTCCATCAGAAAGGGCAGAAGGAGTTGCAATAGGAGGGTAGTCTATGTCCTATTGCCTTGAATTTTGACCCCCATGATATCTATTTTTTCTCAGACCAAGTCTACATCACAGGGGTCAATTTGCCTTATGTCAGCTCTCCAGCAGTGACTGCCACCAGTGGAGGTCTAGCAGGGAAGCAGTGACAGAAGATGCTGAAGATAAAAGTCTATCAGGGATACAATTGGTAGTGCACATTGTGCTTGCTCCCTCCTACCTGCTCTTCTTGCCTGGGCGGAGCCCAGGTCACTGGTACACTTAGGGTGGGTAGCACAGGAGACATATAATCCCACAAAATATCCTTTGTGATGGACCTGTTTCAAAGTATCTCTTCTTCCTACAAATGGTGAGAAAATGGTTAAAGACAGAAAATATATTCACCTGCTAATGTACTGCTGTGGTTCTCACAAGGCTCTTATTGAAAGTGGCATCACTATTCTTACCTGAGGCAAGGCAGCCCTGCCAGGAAGCTCTGCCTAAACCCAGAGGCAGGTGTTCCATGCAACGTGCACTGACCCGAGCTCTGTTGTTAGCCAGCACTACAGCAGGATAAGAATGGTGAATTGGAGAGAGACAGGCTATGTGACAGGAAAGACACTTATCCTTGGTCTGTTGCTGATACAGTTTTGCTTGAATTTTGCAGCTGAGGCCAGAGATTGTGGGATATCCCGTCTGTTTACAGGGAGAGTAAGCACTGGATAGGTGCTGAAGGTGATGTTGCTTGCAAAGATCTCAGCATAAAGAATGAAGGAAAGATGAAAAAGGGCATAAGAAAACAGAAGGAGAAAAAGTATGGAGGTAATTTCTTTGTGTGGTGTGGAGAAGGAAGTGGGACAGAGGGCAGGGGGCTGGGTTTAAAGAGGTGCTCAGGAAGTCTGCTTTAGCCCACAAACCCACGATATCCCAGACATGGGTGTATCTGCTCTTCTGAAGGCAACCATTTGGGGAAAAAGCCAATCAACAACTGCATGCCTTTACTGTGCATTGGTTGGCATCACTTCTCAGAACAGGTTCTTAGCTCTGACTCCTCCTCTTCTTATTTACCAGATTGGCAAATTGGTGAAATTAAGCTCAATTCTAAAATTCTATTCACATTACTTTCATTCACATTACTTTTATCTGCACAGTCATTCAGAGGCAGCCAGCACGGGTGATTAGAAAATTCACAGAAATCACCACAGTCTGTGTGACTGCAGCCTGGATGAGGAAATGCCAACAAAAGCTGATGTACTAGTACAATACTTACAGAACATGACCTTTTTTAGCAAAACCTAGCAACATTCACAATATGGTTGAATTTTGTCGTGTATCAACACCAAAGTGGATTCAGTTCACTCCTAAAATAACAGAGATTGGCAAGTTTTTTGCTTAGAAATCTGCTGGAGAGTCAAAGCCTTGGACACCAAAGCACCTCTAACAACAGACTCAGTACTGCCATATTTATTGAAGTGCTTTGTGTAGAGCTTAGCTAGCCTGGAAATGTGCTGCCCGTAATCCTATCAGACACTGTTAAACCAATGGAAGCAGCCACCAAATTCTGTGTCAGTGGGTCACTGTTCAGACCAGGTTCCCATGACGCCCCAAAGTAATTTTTCTTTAATTCAGTGCTGCTGGGAGATTTTTGACAGGCATTTTTGTAGGCTGATACTTTCTCTTACTAATGGTTCCACTACAGCACAAGCAGATGAAATTTAAGATAGTCTGTGCCATTCATCTGTTGTGGCTTAACACCAGCCTCTTGCTCACTCCCTCCCAGTGGGATGGGGGAGAGAATCAAAATGGCAAATGTGACAAAACTGATGGTCTGAGCTAAAGATATTTTACCAGGCAAAGCAAAAACTGCAGGTGTAAGCAAAAAAACCAAGGAATAAATTCACTACTTCCCATGGACGGGGAGGTGTTCAGCCATTTACAGGAAAGCAGGGCTCAATCACACATAACAGTGAGTTGGGAAGACAAATGCCCTAATTCCAAGTGTCCCCTTCCCTTCTTTTCCCTCCCTCCCCCTCTGCTCTATATACTAAACATGATGCCATAAGGTATGGGATATCCCTTTTGTCAGTTGGGGTCAGCTGTCCCAGCTGTATCTCCTCCCAAAAACTTGTGCACCCTTGATGGGGTGGGGTGAGAGGCAGAGAAAATCTTGGCGCTGTGTAAGTACTTCTCTGTGGTAACAAAAACATTCCCATGTTATCAATATTGTTTTTAGCACAAATCTAAAACACAGTCCCATACTAGTTGAAATGAAGAAAACAAACCCTATCTCAGCCAAAACCATCACATCGTCTAGTGTTCCTTCATGCCAACATAGAGTGGTAGCCAGTAGCATTAGAAAGCTTGTACCACATCCATCAAAAAAGATGCTTGCACACTTTGCATGTGGATTGGTACCCTTGGGCTGTAAGGCAGAAGCCATCCAATTAATTGTATGCCAGACAGGTAGTACGTAGAGGTGGCAGCATCAACTAACATATCAGGTGGTGACTCGAAGAGAAGCTACAAGTCCCTGAGCCAGCAGGTCCTGCTGGTGATTTTGTCAAGACTGCTGTGCTGCAGATTTCCAGCAGTGGTTAGGTTTGGGGGTTGTACTCCAAGAAGTCTCAGGGTTGGATGAAATGTGGAGCTTTCAGCTGCTAACAGATGGAAATTAATATATATTTCTTTGACCTAAAGGTTAATAAGTCACAGAAGTAATTTCTGTCTATGACTCCTTTGTAATTTCAAGTCCTTGAAATTTGGAGTGCAAAGTTTGTTCTATACTTGGTAAAATTATGTAGGGATGGTCCAAAAGTACCTGACCCTCCAGGGTTGTTGTCTCTATCCTGTCCTAATGCAGTGCCACAATAATGGGGAGACTTCCCTTAGCTGAGCTCAGGACAGGGCTGTCCATCAGGATTTAGGTACTATTACTTTCCACTCCTCCATCTAGGTGAGATCTTACTGTGTTTGGGGTGCTGGACTGCTGTTGCCTGCTGGGATAACTGCAGAGGGAGAGCAATAGGGAGAAGAGCAGCACCAAGCAGGCTGTAAGCCTAATTCAAACATTCAAAGTAGGATCAATGTTTTGCATTGATCAGAGAGGGCTTTTTTGAGAGACTCAGGTCTCCAGTGGCTGTAAGTAAATGCTGAAAGCTAGTATAGGAAAGGAAGCTATTTCTGTGCAGATAACAGCTGACAATTTGTGCCAGCTCTTTATCAGCAAAGCAGCTCACAGATCAGAGTAAACCAAAGTATGAAAACTCTGGGAGCAATGACTGCTTTGCTCTGGCCATTTCCCTGGAAATAGGTGTGTGGACATGTGGGAGTGTGCATGCTAATGTTGAAGTGAGATTTCTTACTAGTCCTATTGTTAATGTATGCTTTCTGTCTCCCCAAACCAGGGAGTTGCTTAAATAATTTGTCAGAGGTTTACAGGTTTATTTGTCAGAGGATTTCTGTGGAATTTGGTGAGTTTCCTGGTAACACCTGTGTATCTGTCTGTTTTGATGAACTCTCATTCCATAAGGATGCAGAGAACCTCACTACATTGACACCATGTACATATCCTGATTGAAAACTCACTGCTCTTCCAGGACACTACTGGATACTTCATGGTAATGAAAGTCCTTCCCTTGCTCCGTGCACAGGCAGGGCCTGAATCCCAGGTGACATTTGATGGTCCCATGTTATGTGGAAATTGTTCACTTCTGCCCACTGAACCTGTGAAGCTCTCAGTAGGCCAAACTGTCTTCTGCTTGCTGTCATTTTCACACCTTCCTTTGGGAACAGGCAGGTAGAACCTCAAAAGATTTTAGGACGAGACTTGGGGATAAAACTTCAACTGCCTGTAGTCCAGATCTGCAATGCTGTCATCTTTGGAGCTCTGCATGGGGCTCTGGTCTTTCAATCCACAAGAAAGGGACAGGAAAGGGCTACAAAATTTTGAGGACGTGGAGTGGTCGGTCCATCCACATCTACCAGTAGTGGAGTGAGGGACCTGTGAGAGCACACTATGAAATCTGAAGACAAGGCTTGAACAATGCAGTTACTGGCAATACATAAGACCTTGGACTGATACAACAAGAGACTCATTAGTTCAGTGGTATATTTTCCATGTAGAGAGCAAATGAATGCTTAACTGACATTATATCTTTATTTCTGCTGTTCATCCAGAAATCAAAACTAAAGGAAACCACTGTCATAAACAAGACATAATCTCTTTGGTGCATTACCCCACACACACAGTCATGGGCTATTAATCTTTACAGCAAGTTCTCTTTCACTACCCACCTACAAGCCCTGCCACTCAGCCCATTAATGTGGTTTCTTTGAATCCTGCTTTTGGCTTGATACAGCTATTTTAATAATAGCTGAAGCTGTAGAGAGCTCTTATCACCTTGAGATCATGGTCCTGATCTTATCATCTGGTGAACACAAGGGAGAGTTTCACTGAAGTGCAATTTAGAGGAATTGAAAGTGGTCTGTATGCACACATTTATGGTAAATAAGAAGTTTGCTGAAAAAAAGGTGGATTCTCTGTGAGTCAACACTTGTACCTGCTTTCATTGTGTGTCATACCCTGGTATTTGCTGGACTGTGCAGGAAGGGCTGCATCCTTGTTCCTGTTATGATTAAGTACTACCTCACCTGCCAGCAGGTACCTCACTCAGCGATACACAGAAGATCATGCTGATGTTGTTTTGCTGGGAGCACAGAAATGGTGACTATGCTGTGGATCAACAGGTATGTGGCAACCTTTTCTGCTTTTTAGCTCTCCCTCCAAGGAGAAAATTCATGCTTTTCTCCCCCCTCCCCCACCCCCCCAGTTGCAGAATCACAGCTGGCTCAGCCAGGGCCCATCAGAATACGGTTTTGTTGACTCAAGATTATTAATTTAGCAGATTTCCGTTGGAGATGCTCACAAACATGGAAATTGCTGGGTTAGTCTTCATAAAAGATAGAAAAATTGGCAGCAGAAGGAATTTTTGAAAAGCAAATTAAAGGAAAGAAGCGGGTGTGAAGTAAATTATTTGCAGTGGAGTGTTTTCCTCTCTGAACTCACAGAGAATGTAAGGGTATTTCCTGGGGACAAAAATGTCACATTTAGAGGTGTCCTTCTTTTGCTAATAGAGAGGCAAAAATCCCTGAACAGTTACACATTTCCTGCTCAAACATGCCCATTACAGGCAGAAGAGGTTCTGTGATTAGTGTTTACTGGACCTTTGAATCTTTGGTTTAGTTCCCACATACATTTAATTTGTTGTGAAGAATAAAGTTACAGTACAAATGATTAAGGAAGTTTTTCCAAGTCATGTTATTGTGTTGTTTGTGCCTGAGTAATTCCTGCAAAGAAGGAAACATGAACTAATGTAACATATTTATTGCATATCTCAGAAAATGCTTTGGCCATTTCCAGAGGAGATTTCTGTTCATAAACCTGCCTTTTGGATTTTTTCCACCAGAGAGAAAAAATGTTCTAGGTGGCAACTCAATTCAGTGCCCTGCCCTGTTGGTGTCTTTGTGAGAGCAGCTGAGCTTCTGTGAGCCCTGAGGAACGGAGTGTGCTGCACCATTCTTGAAACATCCTGAGGATTTTCATGCTACAGCAGGAGCTTTGGGTCCAAAAACTGGTGCAAAACTTCTGGAGGGAAAGGGTCAGCAACATATGAAATGAAACCGAATCAGTGGATTTCTGTCATCTCCCAGGTCTAAGGAACTAGGTCAGGGCATTGCCTTTTTGATAGACTCTTTGAGTCTGGTAGACCCCTTGCTATGTCCTGTCTCTTCACCCTTTATCACCTGATCTGGTTGAAGATGTCCTTGCTCATTGCAGGGGGGTAGGACCACACAACCTTTAAACGTTCCTTCCAACTCAAACTATTCCATGATTCTATATTGCATGCGGAAACAATGTTTTTCTGTCTTTGTATCAACATTCAGCTTAGGACTGGCTTCAGGATCTGGAGGAAGAGATGCAAGGCTGTTCTGATGTAGCTGATAGGCTTATTTGAAGAGGGTAGACACATATCTGAAGAGGAATTTAGACCTTTTGGCTTTCACTGCTGCAGCCCGCTCTTTCAGGCGGGCTTGGACAAGTCTACCCTCAGCTTAGTGCCAAGTCTGACTTGCAAAAAGAGGGCAAAACACTTATTGTTTTCCTTAGCAAGTAGGTTCTACATGTTCCTTATGTCTTGCAGTGGGTCTGGCTTTGCTAGTATTGTGAGTCTTTGGCCTGGAACGATACGGCTTGAGAAATGTCTCCTACATGAGCTCTCCAGTACTCCTGAGTCCCTTCTGCCTGAAGAGAGCATCTTGAGAGCAGTTCTTCACTCAGACCTGGAGTGTAACCCCAGGTGTGATCCTACCTTGCACTGTGAATGTGATTCTGTGGGTATGCAGGGGAGCAACACACTCAAAACTTCTGAACCTGGTGTTGAGCAATTGGAGGTCTCATTGAAAATCATCCTGGAAATTTAATGTGTTCAGCAGAATGCTATACAAACTGCAAAGCTTCTGTCCTGCTCTGGACGTCCCTCTGACTGAGGTACATTGGGAGTTGAGCCCATGGTTATGGACACTGAAGAAAGATCATCACTCAAGTAGCAATGGATTTGAGGGATGTTGATATTTGGAGATAGGAACAATTCAGATTCCACGTTTCAAACACTGAGTGTGAAATGTGCAAGACAGTTTTTAATCACCCTTCAGCCCATTGTATTTCTATCATTAATCCTTCAGTGCAACTAACCTTCACAGTAGGTGAACTTTTCCTTTTTCCCCTTGTCATACATCTAGGTCCCACTTTGTGCCCATTCTAATTATCAATGAAATACAGCATCTTTATGATGCCCTGGTAGTCCAGAGACTCCAGTCCGGGGCAGGAAATTCCCATCATTAAGGGTTTGCTGAACTCTCTCTCCAGAAAATGACATTTACTAATTACATCATTTTGATGTATATGATACCCAATCCAAACATGTTATAAATTAGCCAAAGCTCATTTGTTTCATGAAAAGTATTGTTCTTCTTTTATTCAATGACCTTTTTGTTCCTCTACATCCTGGACCAATCAAGTGCCGGTGCAGTCTCTGACTTCTGAGCACAGACAATAGCTTATTCCGTCTATTCTGTTCAGATGACTGTAGGAATAGGCAGTCACTTTGTCATGTGGAGACTGGAGGTTGTATAAAACCCTTTTTCCCACCATTTACAGAGAGTCTGAATCCTGAGAGGAAAACCCTGTCATAATAATAATAATAATCCAGAAACTAGAGCCCATTGAAGTTTTCTCAGCTTTATGATTTGGGTGGGGTTGGAATGCAGCCCTCCCCAGACAAGGCTCCCTCGAATTTTTAGAATTATAGCATGGATTGCTTTTCCTTACACTTCTAGAAGCAGACTCTGTGTTTTTCAATGAGCTTCATATGCAATTTCCACAGAGAACTTTCATTCACTCACAGATGTAGCAGGTCCAGGGGCTGACTGGTGCAAGTCCATTGCTTTCTCCTCCAAACCTCTGGGACAGGGAGTGTCTTTCTCCCATGCACTTGTCGAGTGGCCCAGCACAACAGTCCTGGGCTGGACTGGTTGTGGCTGTTCAAACACACAACAATCCTCAGCCACCTTCTCAATGCTGCTGTGCCTGTTGCCTGTTACCAAGGCACGGTGACAGGCTCTGCTCCAGATAAAGCTTCCCATGGGGAATTTCCCTGGGAAGGCTCTGAGCTGGAGAATGGAAGAAGCAAGGTGATGGGGGAGTTGACACCATAGCAAAGTCCTTAGGTTCCTTCTGTGCATGGCCTCAGCAAACACCACCCTGGGATGGGGGCAGGGGGTGTTGAAGTGCTGGGGAGATACAACTGGCTGGGAGATGATGGCACAGGCTCCTGCTGTGCCAGGAGGCTCTGCCTGGCAGTGTTTTGTACCATCCATGCACCAAGATATCTGTTAGGTTCCTGTGGCCGGGCAGAGAGGAGCAGTGTCCAATGGAAGATCTTGGGCAAGGTCAGAGCTCATGGGCACCCCATACCCACAGCCTACGCAGCCCCAGCCTGCAGCAGCCTCTCACCGTGCCACAGGGTCCCAGGGAGCAGGCAGGGACAGAGTGAGCAGGAAGCAGAGACAGGAGGAGGGCTAAGGCTGCTGTAAATCCCAGGAACGCAGCAGCTCTCCAGTGCCACTGCTATCCACAGGGGAAGCACTGAGACACAGAGAGGCGTTGCACGTGCTTGGTAGGGCTAGGAGAAGGCCGGGAGACCTCATTAGCATCATTCATGTATTTCTGAGAAGTCATTTAGTATTGCTCTTCGTCCTACCAGCCCTTTTGGAAGGCAGCATGTACCATTCACAACAAGAGTTTATCTTCTAGCTTTAAAGACGGACGTCAGAATATTTCCCTCCTTATTCATGCTCCGTTTTTTCTCACAGCCCAATTATTCATGACATCACCACCTTTTCCTCCTCAGTCCCAGACACAGTGTTTCTGTGGCTACAATTTCCTGGACAAGAGTTTCCAGTTTGCACTGGAGCGGGGGGGTGGTGGGGGGAAACAGGAGGCGAGGGGAAAAAGGTTGTTTAGTGTGGAAATGTTAAATGAGAAACACAGCCATGGAAAACTCAGATGCGCTCACACACATACACACATGCACACACGCAGAGCAACAACAACAACCACCAAGGTTATTATAATTAATTTAAAATCTGTTTAGAAAAGAGTTCCTTTTATGTTGGACAGGCTCTTTAAGCAGCTCAAGAAGTATGAAAAACAGGAAATCAAACTGCCTCATTAGGAATTGACTCTGCTCAGTAATTAGAGGCTACAAAACAAAACAAGGAAAAGCAGGTGGCGAGTGAGCTCCAAGCAAGCAGCTATTGTATCATTTCAATGTTCTGCAGGCTAACAACATTATTTTTTTCAAAAAAGTGTTACTTCCATGGAAAAATGACTACGAGAATCATCCAAAGTTTAATGGGAAAGCGCTGCTTGCTCAAAATCAATCCAGAGGCTGCTAACTTGGCTCAGGCTGGGGTTTAATTCATAATTAGGCAGTATTTTGCTGCGTTTAAAAAGACAACTCTGTTCTCCAGCATCGACTGCCCTCCTGCGAAAATCATGTTAAAAGTAATTACCAAGTGATCCCATATTTTGCTGATACAATCAGATGAGATAACTCTAGACATTAATATCAATTATATCTTCTCACAATAACCTTTGCTGAGAAAATGCTGCCAGTGATTTCCAGCAAATATCTGTTTATGTTTTAGTCATGCCAGAATAAGGCTTTGCTTTCTATACTCACTCCTTCATTTTTGAAGGAGCGTGCTTTTTGCAGAGAGCTCACTTCCATCCACAACAATTCGCCAAAACTGAATTTGAATTGTGTGAGCAATAGTCACGCTTGGGGAATGCCTGCTCTGCACCTCAGGGATGGTTGAAGGTCTTTCACTGACCCAGGGAAGATCTGCATTTTCAAAGGGCAAGCCCTTGTGGGGACTGGATAGCCCTTTATTGATCCATAATATAAGTTTTTAATAAATCAAATAATTTCCCAACAATTAAGTAGATAGTTGCAAAAGATCTAAAAACATGATACAAATGTCATCAAACTTTTTTTGTGTGGGGAATAATGATGAAGGAAATGGCTCTCTTCACATGGTTCTCCTGTGGGCAGAAAATAGAAGCTACTTTTGTTGTACACATTTTTTTTTTCAGTGGGAATTTTAGTCCAGGTCTCTAAAAACAACAAATACTAACCAATGATAAAACATGAGTATTTACCTACTGTTTACTGCTGACATCCTGTCAGGATATGGTGCAGCTGAGTGAGTGCACTTTGGCTCAAGATGGGCCTTGGTGACTTTGCAGGATGAAGCTCTTGATCGGGAATGCTGAGCAAATGGAGGCAGCAGAGCTGTGCAATTTATGCCCTTGCTGGATGGGTATTTCATGGTTCTGTGGTGGCCTGTCCCTTTGGGCTGCTGAAGGCTGTGGCTTGGGGAGAGGGTAAAGCTTCCCACAGTGTCTGCAAGGGTTGGGCATGGCACGAGGCAAGTCTGGTGAAGGGAAGCTGGAATCCAGCTGCAATCAAAGCAGGTTCCCTGGTGTAAACAGGGTGTCAGTAAGATTAAAAATCAGCCTTCCTGCGGCTGAGACGAGCCACAGAGCCAGGGAAGAGCTGCAACTGGCACTGGGCTGACTTATGCCAAGAGTGGTATTGCAGGGAGGACTGTGGCTGCTGCAGAGGTTTGTGGTCTCTGGCACATTTTTTGTCCTATAACAAAACAGATGGACAAAGAGGGAAGCGTCTGCGGGGTGTTCAGGTTTATTTGGGAGCAGCCTCCAGCCCACTGCCCACAGGGATGGTGGGAGCATGGCAGCTTTGGGCTCTTTGAGTGGTGCCCAAGGGCAGGATATATCACAGGTCTACCAAAGCCATCAAATAAAAAAAAAAAAAGAAAGAAATTATACTGATTGTTATTAATGAAGACTCTTTAAATCACTTATTTCTTAATGGAAAGGCTTCTAGCAGCTAGGAGGTGACCTCACTAAGCCTCTGCAGTTACAAAAGGAACTCCCTGTAGCTTTCTGCTCTGCTGTCAGCAGTGAGTGTGGGGACCTTTTTCACACATGACTTCTCTCTTTCAAGCTGCTTCCTTCCCTGGATAGGCTGCTCAGGGAGGGCAAAGTTTGTAAGGGATGGAGCTGTGCACAGCCAGTCCAGAGCTGCCCTGCACATCTCATGCTCTGCCTTGGGAGGGAACTTTGTGCTGAACAGCTTTTGAAATCAAAACCCAGGATGATTTTTCGTCCTGAAGGAAGTTCTCCTGTAAAAGGCGGTGGGGCCAACTTGTCCTGTTTGCATGTGTGGAGGCCCCTGGAGCAGTGTATGCAGCACAAACATGCCATATATCGCTTCATTTATCCATTAAAATATTTCTTGCTCCTGGCCAGCAGACTGGTGTTATGAATCAGTCCCTTGCTGGAACACTGGCAAGTCCCATGTCTGGTGGAGGAGGAAAGGTGTGGGAGTGTCACCCTGCCAAAGGGTCCAGGGGGGAATTAGGAACATTCCCAGATGCTTACATGCTGCACACCCACATGGGAAATGTGCCCCTTTCACCCTGTGGCTGGTGGCTGCCTCAGAGGACAGCTCTTGGCTGCTGGAAACCACCCTGATGAACAAAGGGACCTTGTGCTGGCAAGGAAGATCACATATGCTGAAAACACCACAGACTGCCAACCTTCCCTTGGTGGAATAGTCCCAGAAAATGTGGATACAGACTTGATTGTGCTTTTCCCTCCCATCACCCTCCTCAGTGGGTTTCCTTCCGTCAGCAGGCTTGTGTTGCTTTCCTGTTCTGGTGCATATGTTTGCTGCAAGGCTAGGGATTTCCTTACTGGCAAGTTGAACCTTATTCCTAGATCTATTGACATTTACTATAAGTGCTTAAGCTGGGCAAATAATCCATGAATATATGTTGACATTTCTAAACCAATTTGCTTTGGCTACTACTACACCTGTCTAGGGATTACTCTTTGCAAACATTCAGTGGACTGACTTCTGCTGTATATATTCACAGGAAGGGTCTTTCAGCATTTCAGAGGCCACACTTGAAACCAGCCCATAAAAGTGTGAGAGTTGGACCTGTCACTCTGTGTATTTATTAGGGAGCAGATATAAATTAATGGCTTAATTACCTGATTGCAAGCAATATTGCTACTTAAAACCAGGGTGACTGCAACACAGAAGGCCTTTGAACCCCACGTTGCTAAGCTTAAAATACACAGCCAAACATTAGAAACTGCATAAATCAGCATCACAAACAAACCTGTGAAAATAAATACTTTTAAAGAAACAAAAAGATATCCAAATACATCAAGTGTGAATAATTTGCTGGGATCCAGAAGTTCCTAACAAGCACAGCTAATGATTTCCTGTGGTTTCACAGTGCAGTGGCAGAGAGGGTTGGGGGAAGGAATGCCACACTGTCTCCTGTATTGTTTAACTCAGGCTCTTGTAGGTGAAATTTGTGAACTCATGAGAATGAAAGTTTCCCAGACCTGGCAGGTATCCAGGCAGAGTTTGGGCAGACATTGTGCAAACTTCCCTGTGCATCTCCAGGGGCTGATTTACCGCAGGATGAATGGGGTCCCGAGCAGCCCCGAGCCCAGCCCAACATTCCCTGCACCTCCCAGTCTCAGGGTGGGTGAGTGTCTGGGCTGCCCATCATTGTGGCTCTGCCTCTTTCCATCCCTCACTCCCTCAAGAGGAGGAGGTATTGCTCCCTCTTCCAAAGCAGCTTCAATCCTGATTTGCATCAGGCTTGCTATTTCAGTCCTGGGAACCCCAAAGTTGCCGGATTAAGTTCTTTCGTTGTTTTTACACATGTCCCTTTGGGCCAAGCTGAGCTGTTAAAAATAAGGCACTAGAAAGACAAATGGTTTCCGGGGGGTGGGGGTGAGAAGGGAAGAGGCTTAGGACAGCTGTAAAATGCTGCAAGGTTAAATAAAACTTTCGACTGCTTGTGTAGCTCTTCCTCATGTTCCTGAAACCACTGACGACCTGAAGAAGCTGGAGGAATCATTCTGCTTGCTGCATGTGGTTGTTTTGTTTTCTTTTTTTTTTTTTAACTTGTTACACAAAACATTGTTTTTTCAATTTCAGGAAGTCTCTTGATGCCCTTTGGTTGATTTTGTTTTGCTTGTTATCTGGACAACTAATATTTTTTCCTGTTAGGGGGAAAAAAAGATTTTCCCAAGCAGATTAAAGATGTTTTTTAAGCATATGAATGGTGACATGGTTCACTTTCATTGCTTTGTTTATTTTTAATAATGAAAAACACCTTAATTTATCGTAGCACAACGTCCATCCTGGAGTAAACCTTGAATTGAGTTTTTGCTTGTTGTTTCTGATTTGTTTGTAGCTTCTTATCTCAGGGAAGGCTGTGAGTGTTTTCTCATGCTTTTCTGAAGTCAGGGCCCATGACAGAGTTTTCTTCACAGCACATTGATGTCCGCCAACAATGACAACCACATTTGCAAGAAGGGCTGATTTTATTTGATGGTTTTGAAGCGATCTGTTTATTCTAAATGAATTAGTTTAAATAAGGTAGGCCCATCAGTATCAGGGGGATTGTTTGATGTGATCTCAATTCTTTTTCAAAAAGAGTAAGAAGGAAATTGCTTGTGAATGAGGTGCAGGTCTGCAAAAGGGCAGCTGAAGTACAGCCAGCCAAGCTCATTTTTGGGAGTGAGGATCCCGGGTATCCTATCTCCTTCTCCTTTGCATCTTAGGTTCCTATTCTGTACTTTGCAAAAACAGCAACAATTCAGTGCCTTCAGGCTGGTGGTCTATTTTGCATCAACACGGATGTAAGCAAGGAAAGAGGAAATCAGACTGCTAGGCTTTAAAGGCGAAAACCAAAACTAAGAAGAGGATAGGAGAAAGGGCAAAAAAAATCTTAATTGCATATTGTGGGTAAAAACTGTAGAAGTTTCGTGCACCACTGGTGAGCGGGTGCCAGAGTTGCCCCATAAGGATTCCCAGCCATGACCCCACAGCCTCCCCCAGCCTCAGGCCCAGCTGGCTGCAAGGGCTGAGGACAGCCTGGACTTGCATGGGGGTCTGCCAGCCCCAGGGAAGATGAAGTGCAGTGGCCACTGCTCGGCAAAAGGCCACAGATCTCTGAACCAACAGGTGGGTGTAGGTGGGCGGGCAGCTGCTCCAAGCGCAACACATGTCCCTGTTTGTCCACTTGCTCACTGATCTGGAGGAAACCACTGGAGCTGTCCTGCCCACCAACAGCTCGGAGGAAGCATGGCCAAGATATTTTTCTTGGCACAGGGACTTCCAGCATTACAGGCTTGCACATGCTGCCTGACCCCAGCAAGCTGCCTCCTCCAGGGACTGCAAATGATTTCCTCCTTCTCCAAAGGGGAGGCCTTGCTGCCCCTGCATGCCAATGATGGCATTGGGATCGTGTGGATCTTTGTCAGCTGAATAACAGCATTATCCTTCCCAAACTGCACTGGTCCTGCCCCTGCAGGAGTCATTGAGTTTTAACTGCTTCACACATTTTCAACTACTCAGCAAATAATAGCTCGAACTCATCCTAAGGAACAAAATCACAGAGAAGCTGAGAAAATCTCTTCTACTGGAGAGGACATCCTCTCCCTCTCTAGCTTAATATGACTTTTTGGATAAAGTTGCAGTAGGTGTTTGCATTGTGCTCACCTCTGCAGTGATCAGCATTTTATTAAGCCAGCCTACAAGCAAGAGGCAGGCTAATTCTTACTGCTCATTTCAAACGTCCTGTAGGTAGAGGGCAAGTTTGGAGAGCAGACAGGTGAATTTATTAGCAGAGCTTTCAAGAGAGGTCCTTCCAACATGAGAGTTCACCTCACTCCATGAAATGCCTGAAAGCAGAATTCAACTTTTGCCATTCCTGACTATCTAATAACAACTGGACAGGCATCTCAAGCAGGTGCTTTCAAGGAAGAAAAACAAAGTCCATAAGCAGGTTTATGGCACAATTTCAACAGTAACTAAAAGGATCTGGATCTGGTGTTGAGAACAGCTGCACCTAGAGACCTCTTGGACAAACAGCTGGACCAGACCCAACAGAGAGCTGTAATTGCCACATTATTATGTTAGCCACTGAAACATGCAAGTTGTTGCACATAATCTCTTTTCCAAATGTTGGTGGTATAGCTACCACTATTTCTATAAGCTCTTATTGTGGCAATAAAAGTCTGAGTCAAGCTTGGAACCCTAGGGTATTAATTTCTGCACAAATGTAGGAAAAAGCATTAACAGAAGGGAATGATGGAAAATCAAGAGGGGCAAATATCAAAATCATGCTGTGCCTGTGTGTGCAGACACATGCTGCCCTTGCACAAGGAGGGCACACCACCTCTGTCTGAAGGAAATGCCATTCTGGGAAGAGAGACCAACGGGAGGATCTAGGCAGTGACTATGCCAGGTCTCAAGGGTGCTGTAGAACTGTGATGGCCCTGACCAGCCTCACCTGGGGCTTCCTGGCATCCATGTGCCCAGGACTCTATTTAAGTTCAGTCCAGGATCCTCAGCTCCTTAACCCCCTAGCCTCTTAACCTCCTTGTGTTAACCTCTTTGTCAACTGCATTCAGAAGCTCATTGTCCTGTTTTCTACTGCTGACTCATCCAGCCTTTCATTTGTTTGACCTCATGGCCAGTGTGAGAAAAAGCTGAGAAGGGAGCGATGGAGGCTGGGTGGATGGGGGAGAGGGATAGAGAGGATGTGAAGGACATGTCCCAAGTGGTAAACATCTCACTGAGGTCTTGCTGCTAATGCAAGAGATTCAACCCTCTTGAAGAGGTTCACAGGTTTGTTCTACAGCACTACTAATTTTCTGAAAAATGGAACACTTTTTACTAACAGGAGAACAAAGGCTGGAGGAGGTATGGCCAGCACTCCAGGCACATAAAATTCAGAAAGGAAACCAAAATGTTTCTGATGAGGTTTAAATGTGGGCCTTGTAACAGTGCTGGGAAATGATGAAACATCCTAGGCATCCATCATTACCCTGATTTCAAGACAATAGGTCTGAGGGCCTGCTTGGTGCAGGGTTAGGTCAGCCTTTCCTGCCAACCTTGCAGGCACAGTTTGCTGTGAGCCCGAGGACACCCTTGCCAGGGGCACAAGGGGAAGCATGGGGGTGATGCAGGGAGTTGTGTGGAGAACAGCTGAGTTGGTAATGCACAGCCAGAAGCCTTGAAATGCAGATCCTCTTCCTGTCTCCTTCTCTACTCAGTGACTATTTCTGCCTGGCTCAGATGGATGGCCTTGCCCATTCTCAGCCCCGAAGACCTAGGGCAGAGGCTTGCTATGCTGCTCCCACCACTGGTGAAGCTGCTCTTGGCCTGTCTCAGGTCCTGTGTTTGTTAAGCAGAGGTGATTACTCCTGCCCTTGTCACAGGGCTGATGAGCTGTTGACTGTAATCTCATTTGCTCAGTGCTGCAGTGTCACTCTGGCTAGACAGGGAGCTCTGGGCACTTGCTTGCTTTTGCTAGTGCACCCTCATCTCCTTGTTAAAAAGCCTCCTTCTGGATTTCTCCAACTCCCTCAACACAGACATACATGATATTTCACAGTGAGCCTTGCTTTTGCATTGGCACCTCCCCCAAGGACCACAGAGGGGTGCCCAGCCCAGAGCAAGGCTTGGCTTTCTCTGTTGGATTTCACATGTTATTTGTGCTTGCCATACTCTGCAGCTCATGGTAAATGAGTGATTGTGTAGGCTGCTGTGATGCTTCTAGCCTGACCTGGCACTCCAAACATGTACCCTACAGCCAGTTAGCTCGCTCAGTGACCAGGTCAACCTCTTTTCCTCCCTCTCCCTCCCTATGATTCCTGTTCCCTTTGCACAGTGCTTGGAGTGCTCTGGATGGAAACCTGCACAAGGAATTGAGCTGTTGCTGTTCCAGTTCTGCTCTGGTGTAGGTAACCTCCAGCTCAGCAACCTCCATGTGTGCATTCGGTCCTGACCATGGCACCACACCCAGATCAGGGAGCATGAGGGACACATCTGAGACCAGGACTGTGTTCACTCAGTATGAGGCAGGCAGAGCAAGAGGAACTTCAGCCAACATTTTCTCTTCCATGAAAGCCACCCACAGGGCTTCACAGAGCTACGTGAGCGTGTGTGTCCAGGGCCACAGGACGCGTGTTCCCACTTTAGCCATTTGAGAACAACAGTGCAAATGGGCTCCCCAGGGAGTCCTGGCTGCCTTGCTGCTGGAAGAGACACAGCTGCAAAGTATCACTCAGGAGAAGAAAGTGGAGAGAAATGGAAGTTGTCTCACATGCTCTTACAGGGCTGACAGTATTGAAGTTAGAGCTACTGTTTACAGCCTAATCTCTTACTTGATTTTGGGGCAAGATCACATGGTGACCTCATTGCTCACAGCCATACAGCAGTCATTTTTAAGGATGCAGAACTATGACTTATGATTCTGTGAGATCAAGTAGAAAGAAAACCTTGATCTTGAAAGGGGGAAAAGTCTCTAAACACTTAGACAGGGTTACTGCAAAAATAGCCAAGAGAGCTAGAAAAAATTTACCCAAATATATTCCAGTGTGTATAAATAGGCTCTCTTTTCTCCAGTGTTCTTCACTACAAAAGGAAATGTCACATTGAGTCAACTTGTGACCCAGATGAAATTACATGTATTTGTTTATTTTACTTATTCTCCTGTTTACAGTGTGTTGCACTTGGTAGACATATTTTTGTGCCTGCTGTTGCATTCCAGCATGAGTATTATCAAAATGCATTTTCATACTTGCTTCCCAAATTCTGTCTGAGGAATTGTGTTTTTGGGTACCAGTCACACAAATGAAAAAGATCTGTGTTGTGTGTGTGTGTGTGCATGTGCACTTGCTACCTCAGCACTCATTGCTCTGCAAACTAAACCTAATTATGCATACAAAATAGTGATGAAAGGTTTTCTGCTTTTTATCAGCTATATGATTTTAAGAAGGAGGAGAAGATGGGTTTGCTGCTCAGGCCAGTTCCAGGAAAGTGTTTCAGTGCACCCTACAATTAATTTTAACCCTTTGTTTTAAGGTCTGTTATATATAAGGCACTGTAAGATACCAGTCCAAGGAATATGTGGGATGCTTGTTTCTACTGCCTAGGTGTGTTTTTGTGGCTCTGCCATGACTGCAAACAGTGAGTGTGAAGGCCTTGGTGGGTGGCAGATTTGGTGGAGGGGGTGGCCGTTCCTGCTGTGCAATGCTGTGCAGCATTGTTTCAGACTGCTCTTGGGGTGACGTGTGCCTCACAGGTGGGGATGCCTTCCAATTGCTTGGGAATCATCTGTAGCTGTAATGCATTACTTTGCTTGATAAGAAGCTATTTTCTCACTAGCCACCTGGATGCTTCCCATAAAAACTGCACACCAAGGGTCTATTCATGTTGGCCTACACAATGGATTTCCTTTCCATGAGCATTCTTGGAAATAAAGCTCTGCTCCCTGAATGTTTGTGAATAAAAAGGTTTATGGATTCTATCTAAACAAAGCAACAGTTTTAGTAGCAAGAACATTTGTGGATATTGTTTTGCTGTGTTTTCCCAGCTCTGGGTTATTTCAGCAGCCCACCAGTGGCTCCAGCTTGTGTTGGAGAGTTAGCACATATGTAAAAGTGTTGGCTTAGGAGAACGTTGCAGAATGGAGACCAGAGCCCTGGATTGTTTTATTGCAGGAATTGAATTAACTCATATGAGCTCATTCTCTAGTCTTCACTGCATTGTGTTTGGCAGTTCCTGCAGCATGATTGCATCTCGATTAAGTGGCATTGTTCTGGAGTCCAGGAGGGAACAATCCTGTATTGATTAAGTGTGAGGGTGATCTCATAAGTTTTCACCATTTTTGGTACCTGTGTTTCACTTGTATGTCCATTCCTATAACCTTTTCTCTCTGACTGAAGGTGATAATTCTCCACATACAATGGTGGGATTGCTTCAGGAAACAGTGGAGTTTTGCTTAACCAGGCTGAATTTGGCAGAATGACTTGCCCTCCATTAACACTGGCCTGGAGAGACACTTACCCAGTCAGGCACTGCTTTAAGTAAGTGAAGGACCTGACTTGCCAGCCAGCAGTGTTGGTACTTGTCAGCACTAGCTGTCCTGCTTTCCACCACCTCCATCCAGTGCTGGTCTCCAGAGGGGAGGTAATGGGAAAAGTCACAGTGTTCCAGTGCAGAAAAGACTCCGTCCTGAGTGTCATCCAGAACTTGAAGGACTATATCATTCAGGCTCACTGAGGTCCATATGATTGTCTTCTAAGCAGAGCTTACGCTGTATGAGCTGCCCCAGAAATGTATATGAAGCACTTTCATTATGGACTTGGACTTCCCTGGAGAATAAAAGGAGTACTCCAGACCAACAAAAGTGTTTGGACAGCTAATGTTAAAGAAAGTGAATTTCTGACACTGTGAAACTCTGGGTCTTGCTTTTTTTGTTACTGACATCCAAGCACTCTGTTTTTAAGCCCTTCAACGTCTGACAGTAAAATACAGCTTTCACTACACATGTTGACAGGCAAAAAGTCTTGGTTAAAGGCCAGGAAAAACCTGCCTTGTACAGTATAAGTAGGTAAGTTTAGTTTTGACTTGAAGGTGAAAGAAAATGAAAGATCTCTTTTTTTTTTTTTTTTAATCTTCTCCCTGGAATCCTAACCTCAATGGTCAGATTGTTTTAAGAGTAAGAATGTGAGGATGGAAGAAAGACTTTTCTTTATCACTCATCCAAAAGCAGTGTTGGGTTTCCTCCAGAGATCTGGAGGAGTTTCTCCACATTATTTGTTTCTGGTTTTGTGTCTCTGTGGTGACCCTTTTTTCATTGAATGGGAGCACCTGTAGCTCTAGGAGAGCAGATGTTACAGAGGGGCTGACAGGCAGCAATGGTCCTGGGGGAAATGGGATTCATGTTGGTGGAGCAAAGGGTATAGAGTCGCTATGTAAGTATCTGAGCTCTTTGTACATACCCAAAGACTGATTAAGCTGCAGGACTGGAGAACTACCCCCAGGTTTGTCAGTGGTGTGAGAAGCTCTGATCATCTGCTTGTTATGTTGATGAGAGACTGTGATCTGCACCCACCACCCCGGCAGGACCTGCAGCACTTGGAGCTCTGTAATTCTGAAGCACATAAACTTACCCTTGAGCCTTTCAGTCACCGTTTAGTCCTGAAATAAGCAGGAGTGTTTGACTTAGTTGGAGGCAGCTGTTGAAAGTGGATAGACTCTTCCAGTCCTAAAATTTTTACATGGGAAGAATATTGTTAACCACCAGAACTTCCTTTCTCCATCTCAATTTCTGTCTGTCAGCATCAGTTTCTGTGCAAATCCCAGTTCAGAGACAGCCAGAGTGGCTTCATCCCTGTACAGTTTTTATTTTATCATAACCATGTTTTATGCAGTGCTTCCTACACACCTGTGACACTCAGTGTCTAAGGATATGTGGTGTGAGTCACATTGGGAGGGGTGCCCCTCCTGTTGGCTGCTGGACAGGAATTTGCACAGGTCTCTCTCCTGCTGTGTTTTGTGAACCTGCACTTCTGTGGCCTGTATGCAAGTCAGATACCCGTGCCTGTGGGTCAGAAGCAGCACAGACATCTCTGGGAGCTGGCTGGATGATGCAAAGCAGGGTGAGCTGGAAGCATGGTAAGTCATGCTGGCATTACTGGTCGAGGCTATTCGAAGAGAGGTTGGGTTACACAACTCCGTCCCAGTACAATTTTAGAGGTTTTTGCTTTCTGCTATTGCAGTGGCAAGTTCCAAAGTGTACTGCCTTTCCTGCTATAGGAAACTACAGATGTAACTTCTCCTCCATTCACAGAGACTTATCCAGCTTGTGTTTTGCTAAAGACATCATGGAGTGTCTTCTGAAAGGAGACTAGTGACATTTTCATCTTCCATTGAGGGAAACTGAGGCACCAATCAATGAAGTGATAGATTCAAGGCCACCTGAAGACCAGTTGCAACTTGAATATTAGGTGCACATACTCCTCCCAGCACGACTCCCCCACCACCACAACCTTGTGTAGAAAACTCCAGCGCTCCTTCTCTGCTGGGAGAGGGGGACAGGGACCTGAGCTTGTCAGAGGTGCTCCTGCAGAAAAGGAGAGGCAGGTTGCCTTGGGGATAAGCACAGAAAATACCCTTGCAATGAGCAGTAGGTGCTGTTGCACAGGCATGTCAGGAAAAAGTCTGCTCCTGTCAGATACATTGGAAAAATTATTTTGGAGTGGTTCATTGGCACGAACATACATCTTCAAAACAATGTCAGGAGCAGAGGACCTGTAGTGATACAAACCAGACATGCCATTCTCTGCATTGCAGAGTAGGGTGATAGATTAGGAAGGAATATGGCTTCATTTACTTCTCCACATTCTCCTCCAAATCTCTTTTAAAAAACCCTGGAGGAGACGATGGTTTCCCAGCCATGGCTGATCTTCATGACCACACTAAGGCAAGGTAGAGTTGTACTGCCACTGTGGGATCGTGACAAAAATGTTGTTCCCTATGCGGCTCCCTCATCTCTTGTGGACATCAGAAGGTGAATGGAAGATACTGGATGGGAGACAGCACCTTTGGACTACATGGAGCTTGAAGAAGCAGATGAATCCTGGAAACTTGGGGAAATTTCAGACCCCTTTCCCAATTGTTCAGATGGGATCAAGGCACGCTGTGGGTGTGGGTGAGGGGAAGGGCTGTACAGCTGCTCAGTAGTCCAGGCTTGGGCACACCAGCACCCTTCCTGTGATGGGACAAGGTGGCTGGAGGAAGGAGTGGGATTTAGAGGTTGCAGCCCCCAGTCTCCCTCCTACAAACTCTCCCTCATGCAGAAACGCACACTCCTCATTGGTGGAGCGAAGATGCAGCTGCCATGAGAGATCCAGGCAAATCCCGTAATAGGGGTGGGGACAGAAAAAGCAAGCCAGGAATGAAAAGAACCCTCTGCCATGTGTAGGTTGTTTTCAAAGGATGGCATTGCTGTTTTCCCAAAACAGGCAACATCAGGCTATGAGGCAACTTGGGTGGGCAGGTAATCAGGGCACAGCAGAGAGCTACCACCTCCAGCCAAGATGGGGATGCTGTTTACAATAAACAGAAAGCTGTAAGGGAGGGAGAGACTGCGGAGAGGGAGCTGGAGAGATCTCCATGGAGACACTTAACCTGCTTCAATGGGTGCCTTCAGGGACTGGCACTGACCAAGTCCCTAGGAACAAAGGCACCTGGCACGGGCACGGCAGGATCCTTGCCACACGTGCCGTCTGCAGTGAGGTGGAGATTTCCAGACCTGCTATTCAGCACAGAAGAAAAATGGCATTGAAATGACATTAAGGTTGGGACCCAAGCCATAGAAAAGCAAGAAATTAAAAAAGTGACAGCCAGCTGTTTGCTTTCATCAAGGGGCCCAAAGCCCTGAGAGAAGGGGGAGTGGGCAGAGGAAAGAGAGGGCAGGGAGACGATGCTGTTTTTCCTTGGCTAACAGAGTGATGGCTTGCTTTTTCTCTGAGGGTGGCAACAAGCATCCTCAGTTATTATTATGGAGCAACTATTATGAAAACCTCTACATTTGTTTTTTTGTTGTGTGTTTGTTTGGGGTTTTTTTTGTTGTTTTGTTTTGTTTGGTTTTTTTTTTTTTTTGAGCAATCCTTGACAGTATGAGAGAGGTGGGAATTGAGAAAGAGACTCTACTGGAAGATAAAGAACTAGACAGTAATTTTGTGATTCACTCCCAGGAGGGGACAACACCTGTTCATCTGCCTGGGGATATGACCAATTTCGCTGCTTGCTCCCTGCCTCTTCCAACCCCTAAGGAAGGCCTGGACTAATACCTGCATCAGAGTTCTGACTGCTTTACTTCATACACTGCAGTAAAAATTCCTCCCTCTCCCAGCCCCGGGAAAAGTGAGGATGTGTGCCCTGGTGTGCATTTCACCCGTTCACAGTCTGGGTACACCCTCTGTCACTGTAGTGCCTCACCACACCATAGCCATGGTGCTCCGTGGGGGAGAGAGTGGTCTGAGGCTGTGGCTGCTCACTTTGGGGTCTCAGAAAGTGTCTGTATAGTGAGAAGATCAGGCTTGTGACCCCAGGCTTACTCACAGCACACTGCAGGTACACCCTTCACCCTTGGATTCAGATATTCCCCTCACTTTTCCTGAGGAAACTGGGGACGCTACCAGCCACTCCTCTGCAAGTGCTCTTCCAAATGGAAAGCAAGATTAATGGCATTAGAAGGAGACAAGATATGGAGCAGCTGTACTGGGTAAGCTGTGGTGCTTCCCTGGTAGGCATGCACTCAAGATGTGCTGCACAAGCATTTGTGAGTGTCCTGCTTGAAGGAGGAAGGCACGAGGATGCAAGGCTGCAGTATCCATTTGCATTGGTGCAGGAGGGTGAAGGGAAATGACACTGTGGAACCAGCCCTTTTACCTTCTTTTCAGAAGAGCCCACAATGCAGAATAGAATGAAGTGATGGTATGGTCTGTGCTCCTGTGCCAAGTGCTGCGTCACGCAGAGATGGAAACCACCGAATCCACCTAGTGTAAACAAAGGAAGTGGGGAAGAGATTTACTGTAAAATTAATAAAAAAGCAATCCGTCTTGAAAGGGAAATGCACAGACCACACTTTGGGGTTTGGGAAGGGTTAGCAAGACAGAATGAGGAGTTGGTAGGCCAGAGAGAAAGGTTTCACCTGCAACCTTGAGTTCAACTTTTCCAGTACTGCCATGCCCGGAGACCTCTTGGGAACAGCAGAGCAAGCCCAGGAGGACAGCCCGGAGGGAAGGTGGCATTACTTCACTCCCTGAATGTGTCATTGGGCTCTGCCTCTGTAGGTGGAGGGAAAGAGGACATGCTTCTTCACCCTCAAGATATGTTTTTAACCATTTCAATGATTATTGGTATCCATAAAAGGTAGCCCCGGGGACACTCCTGGCCCTCATCAGGGGACACTGCTGGCCCTCATCAGGGGACACTGCTGGCCCTCATCAGGGGACACTACTAGTGCAGAAACCACCTCTGTAGTGTCAGTCCTTGCTTGCCTTCCTACTGGGTAGACGGCACAGGGGAGCCAGTTTGGGAGCACATCTTTTTCGCAGGGAGCAGCTGGCTGGCTGCTGAAACTGGCTGACCAGAGCAGGAGTCATTTCCCTTTTCCCATATTCCCTGAAGGAAGCAGCATGGTGTCAGCAGGCTGTGTGAGGTTAAACAGTCACATCTGAAATATTCCTCTGCTGTGGCATGCCTAAACATCTGCAGCCTTTTGTCTGGCCCTGCACACTGGCTGCTGCCTATAGGGGTGTGAAGAAAAGCAAAATACAAGGAGGAAAAATAAGTAAAAACATAGAAGTAAAAATTATAAGGGACCTGCAGGGACAGACACTGCCTGACTCTCCTCTTTCATCCACCATAAAGGTATTGAAGCCATGAGAGAAATAATTATATTATTATAATTTGTATACTTCATGTTTAGCTTGGCTAAAGGATGTGCAAGTATCGACTGGACTGTTTGCAAGACTGCAAAGAGGATGAGTTGAGATGGGTGATGGAGGTTAACAGCTCCTCCTGACATCTGACATGCAACATATGAGACAGATTCAGGAGGAGAAAGGTGTTGGTGTTATTTACAATTGCTCTGATGGAAGTGTTAAAAACTAGTGTCCTAAAGAGTATTACTTGTGTTGAGATTAAGCCACTTTGTCTCAAGATACTTTCTGTTTCTAACTTAGCAAATTCTTGGTAGCAGGAGGTAATTGGAAGAGTAGGCATTCATTTAAATGTACCTAAGGCAGAGAAAGATCAGGGATGAATTAGGAGCAATGCTCAGACCAGCCGTTTATGACCCTTTTGTGCTTTTAACAGGAGATTCTGGCTCTTCAATGTCCTTTTCTTTGCATTTCTCCACCTCCCACCATCCAAATTCCAGCCCTTAGAGCATCCCTCATCAGGCCTGCCACAGAGAAACTTGCAGGTCAAGATAACACACACAGAGACACACAAAACCACCCAAACCCAGGTCCCTTCATTGCTTTGGTGATGCTGTGGCTACAGGACAATCAGATCTCAACCTTCAAGGCATCCTCTGGACGGAAGAAAACTGTTTCCCCAAATTATCCACAACAAAGCAAAGAAGTCCACAAAGGACTTTCTGAGGGAGTTTTCCTCTGTGTCCCAGGTTTGTCAGAGGTGGACACCAGCACCAGCAGAGGCATGGTCTGAACAGAAGTAGCAGTGGGAGCTGCCCTCAGGACTATAATGGCTTTTGGAGGGCATTAGTCCTGACAGTCACGTTATGTAGCCCAGATGTCCCCTGAATTTCAAATGTTATCTTTGAAATCTCCAACACATCTTCATTTTTACCCCCATGACAGTCCTCTAGGCTCTTCCCCTTTGGGCTGTTAGGAAGAAAAGCTCCATAGGGAGGACAGAGAGGGATGAAAGAACGGTCACATTTGAATGGATAGACTATTTAGATCTGAAACAAGAGCAGTAGGCCACTGCTGGGGATGGCAGATGCACTGCTGTGACTCAGAAGATGCAGTAATCAATTACCTGAATTACTAATTTGCATTTCCACATGAAGAGCCACTTTTCTGAGCTCTGGCATTGCATATGACCTTTAAAAACCATGAAGTTATGTAAACTAAATGATTAATAGACCAAAGAATTTTTACATCATTTTCAATACAATGTTTCTCTAATGAAGCAATGCCAGCTACTAACACAGGGACAACTTCTTCTGAAAATTCTGGATAAATGCCTGCTCTTACTGGTTTTCCACACAGCTGGAAAAAATTCCTTGAGTGGAAAAGTCCCTAGGCAGACAGCATATATCAAAAAAGATCCTCTGTGGATGCTGTATGAGGATGCACGTCTTCAGAGCCTTTCCCAGAAGCAGCATCAACCTGGGGTAGGTGCATTTATGAGGGACCTGGCTCTGCAGTGCTTGTCCTAAGACATGGTGGGGCAGAGCTGGGCTGGTATTTGTTGCTTTCAAGTGACAATCTTCCACAGAAGGCACACCTTCTCTTGAAGGACAGCTCCCTGGGTGCTTTAAAGGCAACCTGCCAGAAGGCCTCCCTGCAGCTGTGTGGGATCATTCATGCTGGGGCTTTGCTCTCCAGCAGGCTTGGCCCTGCTCACTGTCCCACATCTGTGTGGGATGGTGGCATTACAGATGTGTGCTTGCTGTTTGTTTGCCTCATGGTGGGGTCAGCAGGTCTCGGGGTCACCGTGCCTGCTGCAAGCTGTGGGCAGGTGGGCAATAGGACAGAGGTGCACTGAAAGACTGGGAGACAATGGGATCTGCCATGCCCCTGCCTTGGATAACATGGGAGACGCAATGAGTCATGAGTCTGGATCTCAGCTGTGTCCTGCCTTGGGAGATGTTGGCTTTGGGCTGCCCATTCTTCAGCAGTAAAGAACTGCTCCCACCAGGTAGAATGATTTGCACAGATCCTTTTTTTTCCTTTAATTTTCACCCTCTTCTTTATTTTCAGAGTCCCCACAGACCTATAAATAATTTTGTTGAAGCATTTTGGTAGCTCTCTGACCCAGAGGCTGGAAGCAAAATCTGGTTTACTAGTTCAAAATAAAACTATTGCTACTAGAGGCACAGGGGAATAGATGGGAGAGGCTATCTTTAGTAGTTTTAATGTATTGTAGTCTTGTAGTCTTTTTGTTCATTTAAATATAATTTGGCATTAAATACAATTTCTGCACATAGTGTGGAAAAAATGGACACAAGGATTCTTTTTCAGAACAGAGAACCTTAGCTTAATTGACCAAAAATATTGCTTATACATAATCTTTCATTTCCAGACCATCATATTTTCTAAAAATATATGCAGGGCCCTGTGACAAATTCTAATGGTTCCAGACTAGCTCTTGTAATGAAGCTGAGGCAGTCTGTCGACCAAATCAACTATTTCATCAGCCTGTATTTATATTACAAGAAACTACACTGTGGTATGACAAATTCACCATCTGGTCATTTACCGCTCTACACATCTGCATTGTGTTATCGGTTTAGACCGATAGTGGGACTCATCCCTTCTTTATTTAACTGATAGGTGTTTAGTCTAAGTCAGTTTTGAGAAGGTATCTTCGAAAAGCAGCTAAACCTCTCCTCTCCCCGCCAACACCATTTATCTTGGGATGGAATTCATTATCCTTTGGAAATACCTCTCTTTCTCCCTCCATTGACTTTGAACACTGCAAAGATGACTGGCCTAGACCAAATGACAAAGTGTTAAATGGGCTTCATCTCCTCTGGCTATGCACTCACTGAATAGAAACATGTGAATACAAAATATGTCTGTTAATATCTGCAGAGAAGGATGCTTTACATGCACCCAACTGGACTCAGGCTATCAAGACTGAAGGCCCATAGCTAACAACCTAGAGGCTTTATTTAGATATTAAAATAAGAGCCTGGCTTTTGAACTTGGTGGAAAGGTACTCCCTGATTTCTGGCTGGAGTTGCCCCCATTTCCAGGGGTGCTGTGCTCTCACAGGTCAGTTACTTGTAGAGCAGGTTGCCTGAATAGGTGTTCTAAACCAAGAAGGTTGGATTTAGCCCCACTGTAGAGTCATTTCCTGGAAGTTTTCCTCTTGTTGTGTCTCTTACAACTCTGAATATCTCCTCAATTTTCTATATTTGCTTTCTTTCCCCCCTTTTGTGGAGTGCATTGTACAAGTCCCTGGCTATGACAATGTCCTTTTTTTTCAGGAAATGCTCTGAACATCACACCAGAGCAGTTACTGTTCAATGGTGAGGTCATTTCAAGAGAAAGGTTTTGCAACACGTGCAATTTCTGTTTTGCCTGGAGACAGACTGGGAACTCCAGCCAGACAGGACACACGGAGAAATACTGATGAAACCTGTGCAGTACTAAGTCTCCTCAGTAGGAAGAGTGAGCAGAGTCCTTCAGGAAGGAGATGGATTCCATGCACTTCCCAGGAGCATGTGGTAAAGAAAGAAAGAGACGACCTGGAAAGCACATAGCACAGAGCACATGCAGCTTGTGATCTATGGGTCATCATGGTTGTGTCCACTAGGAAACAATTGTTTCAGGAAAATACAATGATCAAGGTAAATTTTCTGAAGATGCATCTGAGTTTGATTCTTGCCTTCTGTCGTTGTTTAAACAACAAAATGACTTGGCAATATCCTTGTTCTTTAAAACCTGTAAAGGCAATGGTGTGTACCCTGAGCCCATGAATATGGCTGCCAGGGATCGTGTCTTCTGCATTCAGAAAGGTCATCTTAAGGCAAACTAATAGAGGAAATATGAGGCATGCAGGCCTGGACAGAATATTGAGTACAGGTGGCCCATCGTGAAGGGTTCCTGTCCTCCACAGAACATTTGTGGGAAAGCTGCAGCTGATTTATCTCTGCTCCCCTCCAAGCATTCTCACAGCCCATGCTGGCTGCTCAGCTCTAGCTCTGTCAGGAGCAGACAAACTTTCAGACCTGTTGAAACAAGCCATTTAATAACACATGCCATTCAAAATGGAGAATATGCTATGGTGGTGACTCTTACCCAACCCATAGTTTCCATGAAAGTAAAGTTCTGGTTTTATCAAACTGGTGCTTGTTCTGCAAAGGCACCATGCAAGAGTGATCAGCCTGCCAGGCTGAGTGGAGATCCTGAATAAATATAGGGTTTTCCCAACCATGAACAAGACAGACATATGGATGGATCAAATGGAAGATATGTGAACACATATATTAAGCCTTGAATAGATTGAATGGTGCAAACTAGATTGAATGAGACTTGCTAGAGTGTCTCATTATTAAACTGAGGCATGCAGAACATTTTCTTCCTTGTTTTAACAGTCTAAAACATTACATCTGCAGTTCTGTAGGCTTTTCAAAATTTGGCCCACAGTCTTTATCTGAGCCCATCTACTTGAACCTGCAGTTCTCACAGGCAGAATCTGGATTCCCACCCAAGGAAGTGCATCCCATGAGCCACCTCAAGGGCTGTGGCCATGTAGGGTAGGACAGAGCTGCCAGCGATGCCTAATGCAAGGCTTTGACCAGTAGAACCCATCACTTTCAAGTTATAGATAAAATAAATCTATTATGATGAAGCTAAACAACAAAAAACTGGCTTCTGATGCAGCTAAATACAAACCAAAACAATGCAATTTGGAGAAACGTAGTGTCTAGGGTGCAGCACTGTTTTTCTCTTGGTTTTTTTTCTGGATCAGAGAACTGAGCTGAAATGTCACCTCTCTATGAAAAATTGTGCCTTCCTCTTCACTTTCAAGAACAGTAGAGCAAAATGCTTCACACTTATTGCCAAATCCTGCTGTAGGGCTGTTTACTCTTTTCTCTTTTGAATGCACTGGCCTTCTCTGCACTTCCACAGCACAAGTTCACTCTGATACCAAAGGCACCAGTGCTGCTCCACCAGCAGTTTTGCACCCTGACATCTCACTTCTTAGGAGGAAGGCTCAATGGATGATGCTATAAAAATGCAGCAGTCTGATGCAGGGAGCTCAGGGTCTCTCAACTACAGCTTTTCATGCAGTGGTGCACAGTGCTACAGAGAAGCCGAGCGCTGGCACTGTTGGAGCATCAGCAGTGAGAACCTCTTGCTGTGGATGTGGGTGACTGGTCAATATTGCACACAAGAAAAGGACCAGTTTGCTTTTCCCATATCTCACTTAGTGAATCCAGTTAAGACTTGAAATGTTTCCATCAGCAGCCATCTCAGAAAGTTCATGCCTCCCCACACAGCCCAAGGAAGTTTATAGCTTGCTCTGAAAAAAAGTTCATGAGCACAGACAAAACTTCTGCATTTGTCACAGACAGTTCACAAAAAAAAATTGATTTTTATGCATCTGTGGGGTGAAGTGAGATTTCTGCTTAGCCTGATCAGTACCATGGCCAACCCCTGGAGTGTTCCTTTAAAGCTTCTCTGAAATTCCCAGAGGCACTGTCTGAAACCAGCACTTCAGTGTGTGACCTTTGCGGGTTACGGTACTATTGGGCACTGGGCCACTGTGATGCAAGTTTCGCGAAACCTCAGCCCATTTCTAAACTTCCATATTGATCCATTTCCTGGTTCCAGTGGTGCATAAAAGAAACAAACTCCAGAAAGCCCCGCTCTGGATTTTCCCTTGCTCTCTTGTGAATTCTAAATCCATCATGTTATTTGTTACTACTGCCCACACACTCACACAGGTTCTGTTGGATGTCCAGGAAGAGCTGCCCACCTTCCCAGTGCTGATGTACTCAAAGCCCAGAATGGAGTAGCTGAAGACAAACTTAAGCCTACTTCCTTTGCCTGGGTTCCATCTCAGTGACATATTCCTTCTTTTTTTTTTTTTTTCCTCATTGTCTGTATGTGGCAGGAAATGATCACATTACATTTTGTCCCAATTCACCTGGGACAGCACCTGCAGTGCTTCTTCATCTTTTTTACATTGAAAAAGGACTTACCCTTTGAAAAAGCTCTTACCCTTCTCCTCACTTGGTGCCTTTGCAGGTGCATGACATATTTCTGCCTGCAAAAACACCCCTGGTGCCAATAAGCTCACTCAAAAAAGACTCTTCTTTGCAAGGAATCCTTTGGGGATATAATCTCTATACAAGTGTCTGCTCCTTCTCTGGCAAGTAGCTTATAGCCTCATCTTTGTGTCCTGATGACACTGAGTACCCAGGTTAGCCCTTGTAAGCATGAGTAACCAGCACAAATAGTGACCAGTCGGGTATCTAAACAGTCCAAAGTGTGAAAGAGCACAAATCCTGCAGTTCTGCTGCATGTCCACTCATATGAGCATTCATCTAATTCTGCCACTAATGTCTTTTATGCGTTAGTGCCACATCTTTTGCCTTATCTCCTTCTTCCTTTGCATGTCCACGTCCTTCTCCACAACTTTAAGTCTCAGCTCTCTTGTGGTGCATCTTGTTCTGTGGTGCCCCTAGTGGAAGGGTTCAGAGAAGGTCCTCCACGGTAGATGTGAAGTTAGGTGATGAGTGGGGACCTTGATCACTGTGTCCTTACCTGCTTGGCACTAATGACTCCTGAGACAAAACAGGTGGATAAAGTAGCTGGAACAATCCAGGCTGAAGCCCAGGGAGGGTTAATGCAGCTGCATGTGGCTGGCAGAAGAATACAGCAGCAGGAAGAGCCACAACAGGGACATATTTGTGCACGGGGGACAGATGGGGATGGAAGTGCTGGGAGAGGCCATGCTGGGACTGAAGCCCATATGCCTTTGCTGCCACCTCATCCTCCCTGCAATGTCAGACCTTGCCACAGATTTCAATACCACTAGTGTTTAATGACTTGAGTTTTCTGCAAATGAAGACATGGGGAATGGGAAAACAAACAAGTCCTTCCTCAACCCTTTGCACCTCTCTTTGACCTCTTTCCTCACCTTTCTGCTGAGCTTCACCCTTTCTTGCAGGAATATCTCAGCATGGGTAGTGACACTCTTTGCCCCACTTGGGCTGCAGTGGTGTGCAACTGGCTTCCTCTGGGCACTGGCTCATTGTAGCTCAGGGACATATGGGGGAAAATATCCCTGGGAAGCTACATGGGGTGGCGGAGGGAAGTGCTTAATACTACAAAAGAAAGATGTTGTTTGCACACGGTGGAGCCTCTAGAGGCCAAGAGTACTGTGAGCACCAAGGGTGGCCTGTCCTTTCTTGTTTGCCAAGCTCCCTGTGGGACACAGGAGAGCTGAAGAGCTGTTCACTTTGGCTGTCTTAGGAGTAAATAGCAAAGTATTTAAGGTCTGCAGAAGTTTCTATGTTTTCTGACTCTCCTCTCCAGAATAAAAGCCCCAAACCTATGAAAACCTCCCTAATGTCTATTTATTTATTAAAAAATTGCCTTTGACTAGTGTCCAAAACAGCAACCCTCAAAGAAAACAGTTCAGTATTAGTGAGTGAGTGCAGAGGGCCAGGATTAGTGCTGAATGCACGATTTGTGGTTATTACCCAAGCACATTTACATTGTCTCACAGTTTACCAGGCAGACCCAGATGTCTTTGCTTCTTAACTTTCCACAGACAAAAACGGACAAAAAAGATTAAAAATCTCTGGATCCCTCTTTTCAGCTGTGGAAAGCTTCCTTCTCAGGCTCACACTTCATCCAGGGAGAGCACTCAGATCCCTCCCTGTCCAAGGGAGTTGCAGAACACCATCTCATCGCTGGCCAGGAGGTGTGTGGACCCTCCTGCCTCACTTTGGACATGTCCCACCGGGTGTCAGCCATATGCTGGAGAGGGCCTGTTTGGTGCACAAGTGTTGCAGCAGGACAAGCTTTCTCCATATGAACCTAAGCTGCAGTAGAAACAGAGCTGGAATTTCTCCCAGAGTTTTCTCAGCCTGTTGCTGAGCCCTAACAGGGTCCCAATAAGTGTCGATGCCTTGGAGGTACAGTCATGGACAACTACTTGTGCATTTCCTTGTAAGTACTTTCTCTCAAAATGTCTGATATTTGCTACTTAAGTTGTCTGTTTGTGGTGCTCATCTGCTTTCATCACATGGTGTTTCTGTTCCCTAACCAGAGAAACAAGCAAGCCCTTTGAGCAGGACTTCCCAGGTTTTCAGACCTAGAAATTTGTTTCCATGAAGCTTTATACACACAGTTTCAGTGCTGGAAAGGCACTTCCTAGCAGGACTCTATCACAGTACTCTATCACAGTACTCTTTCCAAACTTTGCAGGGGCTCCATGCCAAATCAAACCAAAAATCCTTTTTTTTTTTTTTTTTTTTGGTGCCCTTTTCCAGTTAGAAAAGGTGAGGTTTGCTATGACCTATGGAATTTGAAGTGTGATTCCCATAGAGCAGGTGGGGTGTGTCTCCCCACCCCAGTTTTCGTGACTGCCAGGTCTTCACCCCTGGCTCTGCCATTCCCTTCTCCTCCCAAAAATGCCCGTGATAAGAGTCTCCCCCTTTTCCTCTCACTACACCAGCCAGCCTTCCCACCCTGAAAGAAGGCAGGTGCTTGGAGGGAGCACAGCGGCACAGGGCCATGACGGACAGGAAGCCTTTTACTCTAATTAGTCTTTGCAGAAGTTCGGCATTTCTTTGTGGAGCTGTTTCCCCACTGATGAGGAGCACGTATCCAGCTCTTCCTTCTCACCTCGCACGTCCAAGCCTCCCGCCGTCTCCCGCTGGGCTGCAGGGGTTCAGTCATGGATCACGTTGCTTGGAGGAAGCAGGCAGGGGATATGTGAGGAGATAAACACTATTTTCTGATGCTGGGAGGGATTTCTTTCAACTCGGCCACGTTCATGACCCGAACCTGGATCTTTTTTGCTACTCACTCCCTCTCGACTCCTCCCTCCCGGCCTGGACTCGCCAGGCTTTTGTCTGGTTAATCAGTACAACTCCTTCCAGGGCTTCCTGGGGGCTCTTTGGCCGCTGGGTTATGAAGACCCATGAGTTCATTGTTTAAATTAAGTTCTTCTATATGGAAACACCACTGGTTTCCCATATGGTCTTGGCAAAGCCACCATCCGCTCCCCCCGTAAATTAAATTTCACTAATTGAATTAGTTACCATTTTATCAGCTGCCGCTTTGCAGTAGTTTGTGAACCCCCAGGGGTTCAGGCCACGCGCAGTCAAGAGCTTCCCCACCTCACTCTCTCATTTATCATCGTGACAATGCACAGCGCTGGGAGAAGCAGGGGGGTGGAGAGCACTCTGCCCTTCCCAAGCATCCCAGCCATCTCTGAGCATCCTAATGATTGACCTCTGTGAGTGAAGCAGCCCTGCACTGACCCCAGACCGCTGAAAGGAAGCATTCTCCCCTTTGTAGAAATCCCCCTGCGATGGTGGCGCGGCCCAGGCTGAATGCAGGAGTGTCAGAAGGGGGAAGCCCCGCACGCAGGCAGTGGCGCCCTGGGACATTGCAGCTTCCATATGCCAGGGGACTAATAGCGACAGGCCCGGGCTCAGGGGACAATGCCATCACGCTGTCCTGCGGGCAAGAAAGGGAGAGGGGACACGTGGAAAGGGACAGCCTGAAGTGGGTCTGCCAGCGTCTGGCAGTGGAGCGTGAAGCGTGTCACCTGCTCCAACCCCCGCCTTCCCTCAGCAGGTGCCAGGGGCTCGGCTATTGTTGTATCCCAGCAGGATGCTGGGGACGCGGTGCCAGAGTGGGTGGTGAGCACCCAGCACTGCCACAGGTGCTTCTGGCTGCTGGATTACACCCACTGTTCAAGGCTGTGGCTCTGTAGGTGCTGATGGAGATTTGGAAAAGTATTGGCTCCCACGTTACAGCCTTGGGAGGACTAGGGAAGTGCAAGAGGCATATATATAGAAGTACCATCACCCCATGCTTACTGACCCTGTCACTGCACTATCGTCTTCTCTCTGTGGAGGAGGAGAGGGATGCATAGAAGCATCAGACAGGCTGGGGAGGTAACCCTCTGGACTCAAACCTCCAGGAAGTGCTTTCTAGGAACACATCAGCACTGCATAATGCTCAGCGGTGTGGGAATGCCTCTGTGGTGGAAACCAGGGATGGTAAGGCCAGCAGGGATATGCAGACTTAGCAAGCTGAGCTTATCAACCACACCAGTTTGTATTTAGACCCCTTGCTGAAGGTAGACACCTTCACTTCACTTACATGCTGCCAGACCTGAGCTTGCTTTGCAGATAAGGCAGAGACCCACTGCCAGTGACGATCAAGTTAGGTATTTGCAGGATGCACCTGAATGAGACCCACCAGCTTCTACAGGCCAACTCCATTGCTTCCAAGATAACCTGTCAAAGAATGACTTGGTTTTCCTCTGTGGACCTGTGATGCAGAAGAAGCTTACACATCCCTAGATGAAGGGAAGACAAACCTGAGAATGAAGCTGATACTGCGGTCTGCAGCAGAGACAGCACTCTTCTGCCCACAGCCATCCACCCACTTTGCCTTTCTGAGGCATGTACTTGCAAACAAAACAAATAAAAAATTTCTGTTAAAAAAGGATGGAAGCTGAACGTGCATTTCCCTGAAGTCTGGCTAACACCCAACGTATCACACGTCCATGATAAAACAACAACTTGTTTCAGAAACTCCACAATGGTGTTTGAATACCTGAGAAAGAACAGTCCCAGCAGTACTCACCAGTCTTTCACGCTGAGCAATGGGTTGATGCTTAATTTATTACTAGTCATTGATTTATACTCCCTGACCAATTTTAACTTTTCCTCATAAATCGTCAAAAAACATATAAGGAGGTCACAACAACGAGTCAGAAAGTGTTTAGAACAGATTTCTTGGATAGTAAGTGGGATTTACTCAAGCTGCTTGCTGGTTTCACCTTTCTGATTCACACTGCATGTTTTCATCTGGTTTTCTCTTAAGTCGTATTTATTAGCTCCCATTTTTACCTTTGCAAACAGACTTTCACAAAGATCAGTATTGATTTTCAAAGCAGACCATGACTGCATTAGTGAGGTTATGAGATAATGAACAGAAGCTGCGAAAATGCGTGCAAAGTCCAGCACCCATCAAAGTAACTACAAAAGCAGTAGGGCTGAAACTTCAGCAGGGCTCAGAGGTTTGAATCTACATCAGCAGTGGCAATGGCAATATGGAAATGTCCAAGCTGGTGAGTGATTTGGAGCAGCAGCTGCAGCACCAGCATGGAGAAGAGGGTGTCAGGCCAGCGGTAGAAGCAGGATGATATGGTGGAGGGAACAGGCATCTGGGGAGAGACACCTGGCTGTGGGGTGTTGAGCAGGAATGGTTGGGACATGAAGCACTAAGGGGAGAAGGTGTGGGATGTATACTCTGGGTGGCACTGGGGAGTTTAACCAGGCTGTCTCACATGACGTTGTAAGCCACGGATGGAGGTGGCCTGGGGGTCCACTACCTCCACACCTTCTAATGCAGCAGATTTAAGTGTGGCTGAACTTGGGTGCAATCTCTGGACACACCAGAGATTGTTACAGGCCTGTACTGCACCTCTGTTCTCTCCGTGTTCATGCAGAGCTCATGTTGAGCAATTCCCAAAATGTTTACTTTGCTTTTGGAAGACAATGGAAATATATTCCACAGCTTTACCTCATCACTGCTGGGAGGGACATCTGTGGGCAGCAGCATTTCCAGCACTGTTCTGGTTCTTCCTCTGTCTGGCTCCTCCTGTACCAGAGGCAGCTGGCTTTGCAGCAGTGTTATTTTGCCTCCAATTTCATCTGAACCCGTGGCCTCCAGTATTTCTGTGAACACTTCATTCACATATTCTTCTGCATTTGCATTAGCCAAAACATTAGTCATCGAAACCTCCTCTCCTCCACACTTAGCAAAAGTTCTCCTTTCCATAGATGAGCCCTGAGGAGCCACAGGCTCTGCACGGGACCACGTTTGCTCTCCATGTGGTGCTGGCTGCGTGGCACCTCCGGGAGGGAGGACAGATTTGCCAGCACCCATCCGCTAGCTCCATCTAGTGAAAAGTCTCCCGTGGCACCTGTCAGCTTGGGGATGCGGGGCCAGCTCCCCAGTCTTCCCCGGGCCTCTGGCAGGATCACCCTGGCTTCTTCAAATCCCCAGGTGGGTTGCACTGGGGGATGTGAAGGTGGATGGAAACCTGTGGGCAGAGAGCCACTGGGGCTGTGGCAGCAGCAGGAGGCGGAGGGATGTAGGAGCAGGACAAAGCATGGTGTGTTGGATCCATGGGTTTCATTGTTTCCTCTCTGAGTGAGGAGTGAGCTGGAGCATCTCCTGGTGGTCTGGGGGCTGCAGAGTTTTTTCTCCCAGGAGGATGAATTTACAGTGTGGATGCAGAGTGAATCTGGTCTTCACATGGACCTGCTTCAAACTGTCAATGTTTTCATGCTTCTTGGCACCATGATTCTGTTAGCACCAGCATCACCTGCTGCCTGTCCAACATAGATGCCAGCACCAAGAACTTCATCCTTCCCCTGGACTGGCTGTTGAGGACAGAGAGATGAATGCAGTGAACCTAAGTGTGCATCACCTGCAAAAAATTGTGTTTTAGTGTGAATCTTTTTAGGTCTGCACAGCTTGAACAGTGTCCTGGTCTTTTTTACAGTAGGCACAACTTATATACCACTGTACAGAATTGCATCATTCCCTGGGGCAAAGAGGTGCTTTTGTGCTGTCCAGAGATGACACAGTCTTTCCTTTTCCACTACTGGCACTCATGGTTCACCTTTTGCACCTTTTGCAAGTCATGCCACACCTAACTACCTGTTTCTCTAAACCTATTAGGAGGATAGCTTAGATTTATCTGTTCCCTTGGCTGTGGAACCCTTCGGGTTCAACCAGGTTGTTTTTCCAAACTCTAGCTGAAGGGCATGAGTTTCATAGATCTCATAGATTGCAGTAATTTAAAATTCTGCAATAGCATGACAAATGTGAGGTTAAGCTTTCAGAGTGGGACTCCTGACTGCTGCTCTTGGACAAGATTAGTGGAAGTAGGGATTCACCTGGTATTTCCTTTTTTCACTCTGTAGCACTTCGCTTTAGTCAGTGGATTCTTTCAGTGACCAAGATTAAAGTTATTTTTATGGTCTTCATTCCTGCCAACTCCCTGCCTATTGAATTAATCACTTTCATGGGAATGACACCCTGAAACTTGGTAATCCGGGGAAGAAATGGGAATAATTATAGATTAACTTCTGGGTATGATGACTTAATCTGGCAGTTTGGGAAAAAAAAGAAAGGCCTGTACTGTCCTTGTGCTGTGCAAAAGGGGAAATCAGGGTGCATCAGGAGGTCACTGAGAGGATGCACTTCAGTGGTGGGAACCACAATGGTTTATTGGGTCTGGCTCTGCTAGCCATGCTTGGAGACATTGAAGTAGTCTGAAAAATTACAGATGTGCCAGATAAGATCTAGAAGAATAAAAAATCTGCAATATGAAAACCCCATTTTTCAGTTTAACAACTATTATACTCCTTGAAGGTTAAAAGTGATTTTGTCTTTGCCTATAAAAATCTAGATCAAAAGAAACTATCTGATATATATATATATTTTTTTTTTCATTTAGTCAACGAGACTAGTACACTCTGCTGGCTGGAGGTTTAGGAATCTAAGTCTGGAATAAAGGTTATATTTTTAAGAATAAGCATAACAATCCACTTCATTTGAGCAATCTGGGGAACTGCAGTGTTATTCATAGATTACATTCCTCTCTGTAATACAAAAAGGATCATTAATCATTCTTTCCCCTTTTTTATTTTTTTTTTAAGAGCAACATTGTCGTAATTCCTATCTCTCTTCCAGGCAAAAGCAAATGTATCTTATGTATGTTTTGAAAATAATTCTGTGCTTGGTGTTCCAACTACAGAGGATGAGACTGTGTGACAAACTTTCTTGTGTTTCTCTGTATTTTGTTTAATTCCCTCTCGAACAAAAGTATGGGGTTGAACATTTCAGTAGTTTGCAGGTTAAAAAGTGAGGGACGTTTTTCATGCTCAGGCTATTTCATGGTTTAGCAAAGATGAAGCCTTGTGCATATCTTCTCCAAGGCAGCTCCTCTCTCCCATTCCCTCTGCTTGGAGCACATACTCAGCACCATATTATAAGGTAACAGAAAAGAATGGCAAAAAGTCAGTTTTGTCTAACCAAATTAGGTCTTCCACTAGAAGGAGGAAAACAGTGATCTTATTTCCTGTTTCTGTGTCACTCAGGTGCTTCAACCTTGAAACTTCATTTTTCACAGTAACCCTCTGTTTTTTCACCCTGCAGTGTCTCTCCTGCCTGGTTGCCTGATAGAGATTTAAGGAAATGTGGCACACACCCTCACAGTAAGAAAAGCATTAGAAGAACGGGAAGATTCCAGGAATAGCAAATGTGGTGTTACTCAATAAACATTAAGTAACAAACACCCCCTCAAGCCATAAAAGAAAAAAGTGTTCATTGGCCTTTTTGGTACAAAATTATTAAGAAAAGTGTGTATGATTTGAAAACGTTTGATGTTCCTCTCCAGTGTGAATGCTGGATTTATTTACCGGAATGTCCAAGGCTCAAACTGGAATAAGGGGAAGCAAGAGAGGGGTTTTCCTCTCCACATACTATAAAGGAGAGAAGTCAAGTGTCTTTGCATTGTGCAACACATGATTTCTGTAAATTTAATCGAAATGTGTGTGTGGGGTAAGGGGTGGGGGGAGAGTTAGATTGTGTTGATAGGGCATTGCTTAGAGAAATTCCAGTTCCTGAAGCTCTTAACAAAAGTATTTGCCATGAGGAGGGGGAAGGATTGGCAATGAAGGCCTTTTTTTCTCAAGAACTCCCATTTGGAACATATTATGCTCTTGCAACACGGGGTGGATAAACAGTGTATTAATGATTAGATGGAGACAGAGAGCTGAATTTGTTTGCGTTTGATAAAGCAGTTGTTCTATTGACCATATGTCTTTACTCTTGGGAAGAAATAGCTGTTAAGAGAAAGCACGTCCCTTTTTGTGAGAATTAACTGGACTCCGTATGTGTAAAGGATGAACTGTCACTTGAATTGTGCCTAAAACCACTAACATTTTATCTCTGTGCCAGTTTCACTTTCAGAAACCAGCTGTCAAATTATCAGGCTGAGAGATGATCATTTCAGTCTGCTAGGTTTCTGGTGATATGCATGCCAAACATTACAGGATGATCCAATGTGTTGAAAGCAAAAGGAAAAATAAACCATACAGATTTATAAACAGGTAAATATAGAAGTGAAGCATTGCATCTGGGCTGAAGTGAAGGTGCAGAGCAGCATCCTGATCTGCCTTAAATAGAAATTCCAGTGTGTTCTTCTGGGTCTTTTTCCTTAATCTACCTTTTAACTTCTAAGCCAGAGTCCTCAAGTTTTCAGGTGCTCTTTCTGGGTGCAAAATGTTGCTTGGAAGAACCACATCAAAATCTGAGCTGAACTTCCATCTGGTTGCCTGCACAGTAAGTCCTGCTCCCACTTGTCCTAGTTGGATGAGATGGGGAAGAGATCCCGCAAGAAAAATTCCTTTCCCTGTAACCCAGATGAGCCCTGGAAAGGGCATAAACAAATGTGTTTCTCAAGATTTTGCACCTGGTGCTCTTCTACCAAAATTTGTAGGTGTTTTTTCACTACAACTGGAAACAATGATTCACCTTTTAGATAGGAAATAATAAATTGGCACGTTTTGGCCTGGAATTTCTCTTGGACTGATCTATCCTCAGGAGAAAGCCAAGTACTGGGATGACAGTAGTAGATTTTTTTTTTTTTAAATTTAACCCCCAGTTAAGTTTCTAATTTGTTTTCTTTTCCAAAATGAACCACATGTTCTTTGCTGGTTTTCCCATTATACCAAATGTGTGGCTTCTATGGAAAATCTGAATTTTACCTGGGTGCTAAGGTTTACCCCAGATGACAAACTAATTCTCAGCCCAGTGACAGAGAGTGACAAACTAATTCTCAGCCCAGTAAAGAATCTAAAGCTCCTGAGGATGAAAAATACTCCTTTTTCATAAAATATAATACTTTATGAGTAGTGGTAACATCCCTAGATAATGGTCTGCCAGTACAGAGAAAGGTTTCATCTGTTGCCTTTCAGAGGGATTTTCTCCCTCCCTGAATCAAAAATGGAAGAGGTTTCAAGCAGCCTGAAGGACTGAAAAGAGTTCAATTTTGAGTAAGATCAGTTTTCCACCCTTCAGTGTAAGGGCAATTCTTGTTCCTCTGGTGTTGAGGAATGGGAATGATTTAACATCAGGGAATGACTCAACATCAGGGAATGACAGGCATTGACATTTGGGATGCCATAGACCACAGGATAAAGTCCATGACTGTGGGTGAGACTGTTGTATTGAGAACAAATAAGACAGTGCCAAGAGAAATAAGGAGGAACATCTACAGACACTCGTGATTGAGCAGGAATCTCAGTTGTGCATCTGGAAGAGGAGATTGTACATATGGTGTGGTTGGGAAGGATGCAAAGTGGAGAACAGAGACACTCTTTGGACTGGAAAAAAGAGAGAAGCTGAGGCAACTGCCAGGGTCACTTATGACCAAGAACCTGCCTTTGAGCTGCCTGAGCAACAAGACATTCCCAAGACACGATTCTTCCTAAAGGAGAAACTGCTTTGAGTGAGAGGAGAAATTGGGCATATCTCAAACAGGCACATGGGAAGGACAACGGCCAGTAATTCATCCAGATTAGACATGTTTCCAGGGGGAACACAGGCTATGGAGGCAGATCACTTGGACAGGTGCCCCAGTCAATGTGTGAAAAGAGTGGAAGACAGGAGGGTGTGAGAAATTTTGGTGCCTCAGAAGGATAAGCCAGATGACTACATGGACAATGCAGATTTGTTGGGGCACCAAAACAGGATCCAGGTAGGAACAGTTTCTAGAGAACTGGATTGAGACCTGAGAAGGGTGCAGTGATGAAGACCATACTTTAGACATGGTATCTGGGTGTGGTCGGGAGGTCTGTAGTTTTGGACCATTGGGCCTGGCAGTGCCAGAAGAGCATAGGGGCAGTTTTTCTGTGCTGCATCCGGAACAGGGTTATCATGTCATTTCTCTTAGCTGGATGTGAATTATTTTTATGCCACTATTTAGGGTCCACAGTATCAAAAGGAAGAACTTCCTATAGAAGTTGTTCCTCTCTAATGCATGGTTTGCCAACTGCTTTCTAACGGAGATTGCAATTGTTTCACTGCAGTGACTGCTAAAACAAGAAATAAGCCTAAAGGTTGGAAGCAGCGGCAAGATGTTTGTAAGTATGTCACATGCAATGACAAGGGCTACATGATGTCTTCTGGTGTCCTCCCTGAAGAAGAGGCAGGGTGTTTTTACACTTTGTTTTGAAAGGCAGCTGGTAGGCCAGTGTGCCATACGGAGAAGCTCTTGCAAAGGTCAGATGCTAGGTAGGACAGATTATTGGAAAGGCTTTCTATGGCTTGGTTCCTGCTTAAGTGTGCAAGTGCAGGAGAGTAACATTATGTGGAGTCTTGTGCACAGTCACTAGTTAGCTTTTTACCTACTACTGTGCTGCTAAATTCAGCTTGGAAGAACAGTTGGGGCATTTTAAGCAATGCAGGGGCAGGCAAGGGAATGTAATCAGAACCCAGCAGCCCTTCTGTTTCCCTGCTCTGGACATTCGTTTACAGTTCATTAGATATATTGTGCCACATCAGCATTTTATATGTCTGTAGACCAACTCATCCCAGAGGCATGTCAGAAATCCTCATTACCGACCGCTGGCGGGAGATCACATGTATGTGAGAGCTGGAGTGTGGAAGCAAAAGGTTGGAATCAGCCAAATTTGGAAGGCCTCTGTAGCAACAGGAAGGCTAACCTCTTCCAGCATGTATCTGAGATGCAATGAATGGTGAATGCAGAGCTATGGAATCTCAGCTAAAAGATCCCCACAGCCCATTGCCAGGGAACCTTCTACATCCAAAGCAGGTCCCTCAATACTTCTCTAGGTTTTAGGCAAGTGCCAACCTCCTCCTCAGATATGGGTGTCCTGCACATATCCTGGCTCCTGACTGTGCCACTGCTCTCCAGAGCTGCTGATGGGAAGCAGAAGCTGGTGCAACTGCTGTGTCAACAGAGAATAGAACTTCCCTGGGCCTTGCAGAATCCTATTGGAAAGTCATTGATCCCTTCTGTATGGCACTTTCATTGATGCTCTTCAAAGTCCTCCTCATACAAAGCTGTTGGGTTTTGGGAAGAAAGTAAGGAGGGATTTGGAGAATACTAGGCATTGAAGCTCTGATACCATTCTGAACTTGGCTTACAACATTTTAGCTTTGTAGCTTTGGCCAAAAGGCTGGAGAAAGTCACAATGAAATCATTGAGTCCCTTTAGTGGAGTTGACATTTACACAGCAGACAACACCCCATATTGTTTATGGGAAGTATTTTCAATTAGGTGATGGGGTGAAGGAGAGATTTTTCTGGCCTAGAACCTGGTGTTTGTTGCTCATTTCAATATTGTGTTCCCATGCAGCTAACTGGCTCCTCATCTTGTTTGTGGCTTTTGCAACAAATGAATGGATGGGCAGGCAGTCAGAACATTCTGGGGTAAAGCAAGGTTATCTGCTGGAATCTATTATTGTGCTGACTTAGGGGAAAAATTTTTTTCATCCTGTATCCTCAGCATTGCGTTGCAGAGAGGACTGATGCATTTAAATGGGCAGACCGAGAGAGAGAGGAATTCTACTTAGGCAGTGAATATGCTTGCATGCACGGAGAATGCTACAAAGCTACTGGGCCAGACAGATCCAAAAGAGAGGGTCAGCTTTCTAATACCATATGGAATTACCTATTTGCAATCTGACCCACTTCAAATCAGTTATGGACTTTCTGGTGTCCTTCACTCTATAAAGAACTTCAAATGTAAGGCTGACACCTTTAGGGATTAAATATGTGATTTAGATACTGAACTAGGAAAGCAGGGTTTCCCCTTGTCAGGATGAAATAGTGGAGCTGAATAAATGGAGATGTGTTTGTAGGAGAACTAAGGAAATTGTGCTGTAATTTACTATTAGCACAACTACTATTGTTGTAATTAACTACTACTATTATTCCTGCATGCTGATAGAAGTTCCTGTCCACATAATCTAGAAGTGTCCAAACAGCTGCTGTGCCTGTTTTGCAGACTTGCCTGCAGCTGTATTCATCCTGACTTTGTCAGATAGGACAAATGAAATTAAAACACCTTCATCATTTTCTTGCTCTTATGTTACAAATTTGGTCATTATTAGGTATGTTGTCAGGACTATGGTTTTTCATGGGTTTACCTGCTCTGAGAGGAAGTACATACAATTTATTACGGAGGAATAGAACCCCATATAGAAAGGAGTTTGAAGAAGACATGCCCCAGAGGTTCCCTGGTACTGTTCTCTCTTCATGTCTTCGAAGTTCTCCAAGCAGAGTATAGAGAACAGGCTTCCCCCTTCTTCCCCCCCTCCCCCCCCAAAATACTGGTGAAGATTAAAGGAAAGACACTTGGCACCTCGTGAGAAAATGGTTTGAGCCCAAAGGATGCCCCCCGCCACCTTCGCCAACAATTTCCCAGGTTGTCTTCTGCATGTAATGTGCTTTTTGTGAGACATTTAAAGACTACCAGATACAGATGACGGCTGATGAGTGAGCTGGTTCACGGACTGGGAAAGCACTTTCCTAAAAGCCCCGGGAGGGAGCCTTCCAAGTGGAGTGCTGCCAGCTCTGCGCCCACAGAGCAGGGGCTCCATGGGGTACTGCGCCTTCAAGCGTCCGCGCCGCACCACAGGCTGGGGGCAGGCAGCAGGAGCCTGGCACAGCAACTCCTCTTTCACAGGCAGACCATGAGGAGAGCACACAGTAGATAAAGGCGGTCCCTGGGAAGGCTGGTGTATATCAGAGGAGTCTATGAAATGCTTTTCCCCACTGTTCCTTTGATGTGGAGTCTGGCAGCCTCAGGATCCAGGATCCAGTGAGGCATGGCCACACTCTATAGACTGTAGATTTTCAAACTTTATTGGACATCAGTACATGATCCATCTACCCTTCATATTTTTTTGAGAGCCTGATGGGTTTTAATGCAGTTGTTTGATGTTGCTAGCAACAGAGCTGCTGTTTCCAAGTGTGGAATGAAATTTTCAGCTGGCCTAATACTGGTTTCCCCCAGCTAAACAAGTGGACAAACCAATGGTTGCAACCGGACCAGGAGATGTGCTCTAACGTGGAAATGTGACACACAGTGCCTGAATTAGAATGGGGAATGGTTATTTCCTCACACAACTGTCTGCAACACAGAAGCTGCTCCACAGCATCATTTTCAACCTCCTTAGCACTAAATCTTACAGCTGAGGGGTATTTACAGCAGGCAGTACACCTCCACTTTACATTTGGTTTACACAGATTTAACAAGCTCAGCAAAATAATTTAGTATTATTTAGCTTCAGGTAAAATAGATCAGTATTAAACTCACATGTGTCATTCAGAAATACTGTTATAACGTTAAGGTACTCTTACCTATTCTTCTATTATGTGTCTTCTCTTATTGTGTGTGAAGATATCACTTTGGCTGTAGATAAGAGTACTTCTGTACAACAGCCTCAACCATGGTTTTTTTCTGGCTGACAAACCCTTTTCTCTCCTTGGTTGCTCTGGTCAAATCAATGTCTTAACCTGATTTTCTTTGCTTAGTGCTGTGGCAAGCCACCCATGAGCCCACAAACTAAAAAGTTTAAATCTGGAAAGAGGGGTGGAGTGTCTCTTGCAGCTTCAGCATGGTGGAGTGGAGCTGGCAGCTCAGCTGAGAAGCTTGTTCAAGACTGCCAGAGTTGTGCCAACTTGTATAACCACATCCATGACCACAGATTAGGATCCAGGAAAGGAGTGGTATATTTGTATTCAAAAAATGACTGGACATGGCACTTAGTGCCATGGTCTAGTTGACACAGTGGTCATCAGTCAAAAGTTGGACTGGATGATCTCAGAGATATTTTCCAACCTAAATGATTCCATGATTCTGTGATATGAGTGTTAATAGCTATGATGTACTGTTTTCCAGGGTTAGCCCTTTGGAGAAAATTTTGCAAGAGTGTCATTCATTACTTCAGTCCTAATCTGACTGCCCAGGAGCTCATGACTCTCCTCAGCACAGACAGGTGCATATCAGGTTCCTAGGACGGCAGTGACATCTTCATCACCAAATTGCTGGGGACAGAGGTGTGTGAATCATTAACATCAGGGGACAGCCCCAGTCCTAATCTCTGTTGGGGACCTCAGAAATCTCTGAAAGATGGGAGTTTACCTGGGGTGAAGAGCAGCATTCCTTATGGCTATTTTTCATAGTGAAAATCTCAGCAAAGTGTAATATACGTGGATGTGTGAAAGGAAGGCGAGAGCTCTTATCTGCAGAGCAGCACACAGTGGTTCTGCTGAGGTGGATACATTGCTGTCAGTTCTCCTGCGCTGATACCGGCACCCCAGACAAGGGAACTCCTTTTTGTGGTGCCATTATCTTTGAGTCCCTGAAATAATTTCTGTGGTTGAGCTGCTGCAGAGACCTTTTGTCATCCTGTCCAATTGCTAACAACAATAACAATGTATAAAAAAATACCATTCCTGTAAATCAGCATTTAATTAGTTCAGTGGAAATAGTTCAGCAAGATGTAGCTTAGAAACAAGATTTCCCAGGAAGGCTTCTGTGGCTTCATGTCCTGACCACCTCTGGCTCTGCAAGCAAGATGCTGAACCCGTTGGGGAGAATGTGCCAGTCATTTGCTGAGTTTCACTGAAGGATTGCAGTTCCCTTATGTGATGCCTCCATTCATCACTATTTACTTCCAGACAGTCCAAATTCTATGTGCCAATATGACTTACCTTTCCCTGTGCTCCTCGCTCCTTCTCTAACATGAAGAAACAAGAGGGAGTACTCACTTCAAGAGTTATTTTCAAACTGCTGTATTTTCTTTTCAGAGGCTCTCAGCAGAAGCAGGGAACAGCCTTTTGTACGTGTCAGCATGAACTAGAACACTTCCTAGCTTGACCTGCTTCCAGTAGAGTAAACACAGATGCTTGAAATGTGAGTTAAAAATTGTACTGTGCACATATAAATAATCTTCTGGCTATGGTAGTAAAATAACACAGCTGTGCTTCTCTAGAAATAAGAGTGAGACTCTTGTGAGTAGATACACTGATTTAAGCGGCTGCTTCTCTGGTCTTCTGTTTTCCTGAAAGTTGGCTTTTTACTATAAAAGATCAACAGGGTCATCACTTCCTGGTGTTGGGGGTTATGATGTACTGGTCTGTAGTGGTCTCCCTGGACGTTGTTGGCTGCTGCCCTGTGCTCTGCCCAGGGATGGTGCTGCCTTCTGGGCTGTGAGTACATCCAGTGGTCCTATAGCAGCAGGTGTGGTGGACTCTCTCAGACTTGCTTTTTCCCTGTGCCCTGACTGGTCCTGAGCTGGATGTCGCCACATACACTGTGTCCTTACTCAGCCTCCTGCCAGTTTGGAGCAGGGCTGCTGCACCTCAGAGCCCTTTTGCTTCAGGAAGCAAAAGCTGCAATGGAGCAAAAGCCCCATGCCCGGCCCTGGCTGTGCAGCACAGCAGTGCTGTTGCAGCAATGCTGCAATGTTGCATCCCCAGTGGTGGCGAAGGATGGGTTTCAACCCTTGCTGTCAAGTGCAGGTTTAGCTCAGCTGCCTTCAGGGGGTTGCTTCAAGTATTCATGGTGCTGTTCAAGAGCAACACAAGGTTTATAAAGAACAGCTGGGTCTCAGAAAACAGTCTTTTTTTTGTTGTATCTCAGGTGTAGGTGAACTACAGGGCCCAGGGCAACACTTACATCACTGCCTTCCATTGATCCCCGAAAGATCCTCTGTCATGGAGGAGGAAGGGGAAGGAGTTTCAGAGCTGGCAGGTATTCAGTGCCAACCCTCTCATCTTAGTCAGGGCACTGCTTTACTTGCCTCTTATCTTTATGTTAATCATATTTCCTAATTTTTATGGTTAGGAAAAGGAAATAAAAGCTTGGGGATACAGAAAACACTGAATACAATATCCAGGCAAAGACACCCTTTTCTGGCTGATGTAAATGCAGCTTCTTGTGTTAGCTATATCCAGGCTTTGATCTTCCTCCATGTCAGCTCCTTATGCTATCTGCAATAAATATACATTTTGATTTACACCAGTGCAAATAAAAGATATTGTCCAATAACCCTGGTGTTCCAATTGGAGTAAAATTTTGGCCTGCCTCACATTTCAATTTCTTCAGAGCTTTCTGACTGTGGCAGAATTGCAGTGAGTTGACAATTCAACTATGAAGTGAGCTCTTTTCTTACAGTTGCATTTGCCAAATCACAACTTGCTAAATGGTCCCTGAGTTTCAGCATGACAGGGGAAATTCCCCCAAGTTTCCTTTACTACTGAAACAGAAGGCAGTCTCACAGATTTTCACACTTTTGGAGAAGCTTACAAGAAAAGAATTTACGAGGGAGGAGAGAACTCACAAGATGTCAGATTTCTTTTTGCTCTTTTCAAAACTCCTGGGATTTCCCTGCTGGTGAGAGGCTGCAGTGCTTTCCTAGCTTCTCATTTCTCTAACTCCCTTAGGGTTGGGCTTGTCAAATCTGCAAGCTGCAGGTAATGCAGACCCAGTGGATCCAGGAGGGACAAGCTCTAGAGGGCACGCACAATGGGGAGCAGGCAGAAATGTCCCACCACAGTGGCTCACAGGCTTCTGCTAACAAGCTGTGTCGGCAGCATAACACTTCCCATGTTCAGCTGCAGCTGCCACAGTCCCACTTGCCATCATGGCCTAACTGAGCTCCGCAGTAGCTCTAGTCAAGCTCCTGCTACTGATATCTTCCTGTCCCTGGATTACAAGGAGCCTGGGCTGCTTCCCTTCCCTCCATTTGCCTCCCCAGCCCCTTTACAGCCTCATCAGATAGCTGAAAGGCAGCAGAGGAGCCAGTGTTTTGGCCCTTGATGAGACACACATCCTGTGGGCACCATACAAAGGTGACACAGTCACAGGTGGGTGTCCTCTCCAACACGGATCTGGCAGATGGAGCATGCTTGCAGCACATGCATGGAAATCATATGCAGGATAATTGGAAAGTCCTACTCTGAGTGTAAGTCAAACACTCAGTGTGACAGAAGCCAATTTCTATTCACTTGGATTTGGGTCCCTCACTTTAGGCAAGAAGATTTCAATAACACAGTACCTGACAATGCTTTGCCACAGATAATGACCTATTTACAGAAGAAAGGAATTGTGCTCCCTTCTCATGCACTTTCAAACAAGAGAAATACTTTCTGTAGCATCATAGCAATCTTGCCAAGCTGGGATAATCCTTTTTATAGCCAAAATTAATTGATACTGGGTCTCTAACTATTAGAGTTGTCTTTCCTGTGCTCTCCACCTGTTTATCTCAGTCCTGCACTGCAGTCAGTCTCTCTTCACCCCTGTTGCCATGAAAAGCAGTTGACTCTACTTGCATTTTTCAGAATCCTATCTCAGAAGTCGATGTCTTCATTTTAGCTCAGCCATGAGCCTGTCATTTTGCTTTGATGAGAAGTTATGCTTTTCAGAGAGTGGGGGGTTGGCATGTGCACTTGGCAGGAGGGAAGTTACTTTCCTTCCTCTTCTTTCCCCCTTTCTTCCTTGAGATGAATTTTTTTTAGTGTCTCTTAAAAATGGCTTTTTGTTTGTTCACAGCCTTTACTCACATCCCTTCTTCTTACAGTTGTAACTTAGCTTTCTTCTTTATGAATCTTCAATGCTGTGGTTTCCTAAAATGTCTGAGAAGAATCTCTGAGTTATATAGGAAGGGGGAGATTTGGCCTCCTTAATATACAATAAATAAAATGCAGAGAAAATATTTCATTAGCATGAATGAACAGCCACAGCTACTTCAACATGAAAACCTTAAAAAAATTTTTCACTTAATGGCAGACCTTTAAGGCCAAGACAATGCTTTCTGCCCTGGCTTTCTCCAGTGGTTTCTCCTTGAAGCCAGCTGAGTTGCCATTCATTTCCCAGTGCCCCTTGGGTGGGAACTTAGACTGTGGTGGCAGCAGCAGGCAAAAAGCTGAATGACCTCAGCCCCTTCCTTGCCCAGCGTAAGGGGAGACACAGGCCCCCATCACCAGGGCTTCAGGTCAGAGCCTCTCCTTAATCTCTCCAGAAAAACCAAAAGGGGAAAAAAGGGGGTTTCCTAACGGTGAGCTGTATCTGAACTTTGCTGTTGTTGGTACTGGACCTCACAGTGTTAAACAGGAGAGCATGTACTTGAAGCTCTTGCGTTTGTTTTAGCTCGGCTCATTAATCTCACTGAAGCATTGCTGGCTGCAGCCACTGCGAGGATTAAGTGGGGCAGCAAAACAAACGGAAGCCTGAATATCTGCCCAGGTTATCAGCACCTCCCTTCCACCAGCAAACACCCTGGGACTGCTCAGCAAGGGGGACCCTAACCCCTACTCTATTGTCTGACTTTTTTACTGAAATTCCTCTTCAGGTTTTTCTTGTCAGGAATATTGACCAGGCAGACAGGAAATACACAGAAATGAGAATAAATCATTACCTGTGCTGCCAGCCAGAACTGAGGACAGACAGGATGGTTTCTCAGTTCATACTGATGGTTCAGTTTTTTGCTCTTATGCACAGGATTGACAGTTCAACATGACCTGAATAACACCATCTGTAGATGAAGCGCAGGTGGTGCAATTTGCTGAAGGATATTGCTGATTATTCTACCCCCAGACCTCTTGCTTCCTTATCAATGCTCACAAGCTATCCTTCTTTCAAACTTATCCTTTTATTTATTCGGAGGTGATTTTTAGAAAGTTCTCTTCTTCTGGATGGCTTAATTCAGATAGATCATGTTGACCCTGTTTGTGGCCAATCCTCTGTACAATTCAGAGCTGAAGCTCAGACCTTGGGAGGATGATGGGCTTTTAAATCAGTGAACCTCAACTTCTCTCCAAGACCTGTGCAGATGTTGCAGAAGTAACTCTGCTTGTACCAGGAGGGCTACACCCATGCAAAATAGACATGAACAATGGGGACAACAGGGCTGCACAATGAGCAGGAATAATATCTGTTGACCCTCAGGGTGCAGTTTCCCATTTCAGCTTAATCTGATCTGACCATGGGCTGCTGGTGAAAGGGTGGTCCTGCTTTTCCTGCCTGCTCCTACCCATGCATTCCTGGCACCTCCCTTGCACTGTAAGTTGTGATCCTAGAGGCTACAGAAAGAACGAACAGAATAAATTTTTCTTCTTTTTTTTTTTTTTTTTTTTTTTTTTTTTTTTTTTTTTTTTTTTTTTTTTAAATTAGTTTCTGTAGGATTAACAAGCCAGTCCAAATCAGTCTGCTACAGCAATACCCCTAGGTATGATGCAGGAGATCAACAGGTCAGCAGGAAACCTAGAGCTGGACTGGATTAAAGATAATCGCAAAACAGATCATCTGTCTTCAACACCTGTCCTTTCCACCACAGCCTCTGGGAACCACCCCTTTCTCCAACTACCCCTCTCTGCAAAGTTGTGTGGAACTATCAATGTAACAACACAAAATGGGTCCTGCAGACCAGCCAACATAAGAGCAAGGGACCAAGGTCAGTTATGGGTCTCAGTTCTCACCCGCGCCGCCCACAGCAGTCACCTTGTCTGCATTTCCCACGTTTTATCTCCAACTGCAGTTCCGCCCGCATGCAGCACCAACCCGACAGGGAACCTGGGAGACTTCCACAAGCTACTTCTCCTTCAGCTGTGGTGGAAAAAAAGAAATAGGTGCAATAGATCCTGTCCTCTGCAAGTCTCTGGGAGTGGAGATGGCTGTAGGGACGACAGTGATCTGTTTATTCCCCAGCCTGGAATACTCCTGCCCATGATGTGGTGTGGAAGTGGATTTCTCCCTCAGCCCTGCTGCTGCCTTTCCTTCTGAGCATCGTGCTTGCACAGCAGCCCTACAGCACCAGCCATCCCCATGGATGGCTGCCACCCTCCTCCCCTTGAGGCAGTGCAAAAGGGCAATAGCTGCAAGAAAGCCTCTGCAGGTGCAGAGGGGTTTGTGAAAAAGTGATGGCTAGGCAGGTGCACACACATGGAAGAGCAAGGCCATGGAAGGGGCTCTGAGCAGAAGTGTATTCTCCAAGGAGCCCTGTGGGGGAACCTCATTTGCAAAGACAGGATGGCAACTGCAACCTTTGAGGTGTGTGCATGTCAAGCAAAGAAGAGACATGCATGCTCAATAACGCAGCTTGCAAGGGGCAAAACCCAATGCAACAGCTCCTGGATGTTTTTCTCTGTTGTTTTTACACATTCAATCACCCATTTATATTCTTAAAACTAACCTTCTGTGTTTCACCTCTGACATGGGTTTCTTCTCAGGTTAATTCCCTCTGGTTTCTAGGAGAGCGGGATGTGACCCCTCCTGACATTTGTTTAGTGAGTTATGCTTGCCTTCCAGAGAACACAAACAAGCTGTTGGACTTCCTCCCTTTAACTTTAGCTCTGGCCCAACTCCTTGCTGCATTTATTCTGGCCTCATGCCGATACAACGGAGATCTGCATCAGGCTTCTCAACTTCTGCCTGCAAAAGTGCCTATGAGATTTAGAGTTTGTGCTCTGTTTTCAAGAGGGACTTATGTCCAATGCTATTAAAAGACATGTAAGTATGTAATCCCCTTGATTTCGTTCAAAATGAAACATCTGACGGTCTTTAAGGATCTGGTCTTAAAAATTTGAGAAAGTCACTTGGATTTAGGTCTGCAAAGAGTGATGTCATTTCTAAAAATAAGCCCTATACTCCAAAGGCACCCTGACAATGCCAACATCATCCCTCCTGTCCAAACCTACCCAGCAGGTAATTTGAGGACTATGATGAGAAAAATAGAAATGATCTCCATCTCACAACAGCCACACTTGAATGTAATCACTGATGAAGCTGTAAGCCCACCTTCACAATAATGTTTGGAAACCAAAATGAAGCATCGTCTTTGCTCATGGGAACAGAAATTCGCATAACAAAGAAATTAGGTAAAAGGAAGTATATTGAGGAACTCAGGAAGTGAAAAGTCTTTCAGTGCTATATTCTTGCAAGAGCTAATACAAAGCAACATGATTAGTTGGTTCTTCAGCAGCTTCCTATCACCAGACTACTTTAATGTTTATGGTACTGAACACCGTGTTTTTCTGAGTTAATCTGGATGAACTTGACGCCTCACGGTTTGTGTCCAACTGCGTCTCTGTGCACAGGTGTAGTATGGAAGATCTGCTGGAGATTAGATTTCAGAGATATCTTTCATACTGCCCACCCACCCCCCTTGCTCTCTTACCTTTTCATCTACCTCATCCACAGCATCTCTTTGTAAAGGTGTTATTTCTTGCATTTTCATTACTGGTTTTCAGTGCTAATTGACCATGGGATGAGGAGCCTACTGATGCATCTGAGCAACCCAGCTTTTGGCCAGGCTGAAACATTAAGGCCAAAATACTGGATGGTTATTCATGAGTAAATTAATTCCACTTTGAGGACCATTTTGGTCTATGCCACAGGGGTTGGCCCAACTCACTTTCTCTTCTCTCAAGTAGAGAATTTATTTCTTCATCCCTTCTTGTGCCCATGGATTGAAGAGGTAAAGGCTTCTGTACCATGCCTGCCATCATGCCCCTCTGGAGGACACTGCCCAGATGCTTGTGATTTGAGAGGTTGCCTGGGATGGGTGGCTGCAGCCAAAAAGTCCCTGGAGCAGAGCTGAAGAGCAATCACCAGAGTTTACATATATGCCTATTTCTTTCCTGGAGAGCAGGGGTTCACTGCCAACAATACAACACATTACAATAAGGGTTTTCTTTATTGTCAAAACAATTGTTTATTTCTAAGGTGATTTTTAATGAAAAGTGTTTATCAGTGTTACAGTCAGAAGGGTGGAGGATGTTCTGCTTTCTCTCAGGTTATTTCACTTTCCCTTCACTTCAAAAAATAAGGATGGAGGGAAGGACAGGAGAACTGGAGCTGGAGGTGAGGAAGACCATAAACAGAAATGTTTTCAAAGGGAAATTTTCTATTTAGCTTTCTTCACCTTATTTTGCAAAACATTTGCATATTTCAAATGGAAACCCAAACTGAAAAGGCCAGGCAATGTCCTCAGAGGAGACAAGCTGGGTCTGTGACAGCCTGCCTCCACAGTCATGGACCCAACCTGGCAGTGGCAGCACATCTGCTCCCACACCCACCTCTGTCCTGGGGGACAGCACATCCCAGTCTGGTTTGGTCTGCAGAGGAAAGATAGCACAGGGACCTTTACACTGGTCACTGTCTTCCTTAAAGCACCTCCATGTCTGGGCCACTGATTTCAGCCAAGCTGCTTCTCATTTATGATGATCTGAGAGGAGGAGGATGTCCTAAACATACAGGACCATATTGCCATGGGCGTAGGCTCATTTCGGTTGCATTCAAGGCAAGCAGGGACAAACTCTGAGGCATGTGTGAAGAAGAGAATGAGGGAAATCGGGCTAAAAACTAAAAGGACGTCATACAAATTATAGCAGTGGTTAAAAGTAGCCAGGTACAACAGCTGACCCTGCTTTCAGATTTGCAAACCAGGCACCCTCCGCTGTTCAGCACTGCAAACAGGGAGACAATGAAACACCACACACAACCCCCCTCCAAAGTTTAATAAAGATCTTGCTGTGTAAGAAGAGCCAAGCTGATGTGAGGGTCCCCTTCTAGCCAGTCACCTGTCCCTGCAGCCAGCAGGCCTGGGCAGGGTCGGTGGGTGCTAATCGGGGCTGTTGTGCAGCCACCTGGTAGAGCGGTGGAGAAACCACCATCCCTGCAGGCTGCTACCACCCGATTTCCCTTCACCTGTTTTATTGAGACCCACTTGGCTACTTCTCTGTGTCCAGTTTGAGATGGGATTACAGGTCATTTCAGGTAGCAGAAGTAACACATTAATCCTGTTTGGACTATTTCTAGTTGGGAATATCTCCTGGATGAATCTGATGATAAAATTGATTAAGCTTAACCCAGGAGAGCAGTGGCTGGCGTGGCTCAGCCAGCAGCATTGATCTGAGCTGAGTCCCAGGGCAGGTGCCATCTGGCTGTGCAGCACCTTCTGTCCGCACAGGGAAGATCCTTCTGAAGCAAAATATCTTTAATGTGCAATCAAATCACTTATCCCAAAAATCTGATACGACCTTTCCAACAATGGCCAGTGATGCTTCAGAAAAACATGTTCATTTAATATCCCCCCTGTCCCACAAACAAATAACTGTCTGTATGTGAAGGTGGTCTGAGCCGTTTTCCTGGTCCCTGGGCTTGATGAGCCTCTGTGGAGTGGTGGTATTGGTGGGACAGGCAGGAGCTGATCACACCGAGCCAGTGCCATGATGCTGTGCCAGAGAGGGCACAGCAGGAGTTCTGCATCCCAGAGCAAATCAGACCTGTTTCTGAAGTGAGGCATTTCATCATCCTCATCTTCACTGTCTTAGCTACTGCAACATGTCACAACTTTCTTACAGAATTTTAGTACTTTGATTATGGGTGCCAGCTGAAATTGGGAAGTGTGGTGGTGTGTAGAAATATAAAAACCTTGGTGTCTTCAAAGTGAGAGCCTGAAAACAGGAGAGGTGTCAAAGCAGGTTAATTTAACAGCCTATTGGTGTTGGCAGCATCGCTCTTGTTATTCCCAGAGCCATGCACCTTCCTTCTGACCTCACTGACGATGCTCGGCTACTTGCAAGGAAGTAAACAAAAGGGACTCATGGGGACTTTGGTTCCACAGAAACAGCAGGGAAAATGTCCATGCGTGCCAAGTGGAAAAGGACTAAATCAGTGGGGAAGGAAATTTTATTGTCACAAGTTCAAAGGGGATGTTACAAACAAGACAGTGAGGGAAAAAAAAAGAAAAGAAAAAAAAAAGGAGAACTTCAGAAAGCAGTCCCTGAAGTCAGATCGCAAAATACTACTAATGAAGCCTTGCCTTAGAGCAGTTGTCAAATATGATGTGTTATTTACATCAACAGTGACTCAGGCAGCATTTACTATTTCCCCTTTAAACACAGCAGGACACTGCCTGCCCTCAGAGATTCGTGGATCCTAACCCTGCAGATGGATGGATGGACCCAGGGCTGGTTAATGGAAGGGAAAACAATGCACTGGGCAAGGGGATGGGAGAGCACACAGACCAGCAACCACAGCTCCATGTCAGTGCTTGGTGCGAGGGAAATAAGTAAATGGTGTCATGGCTGTGGAGGGCAGAAAGCCTCGAGACATTTCTGCACTGAGAGGCTCTGCAGCCAGGTAAAACACGTTCCTGGTTCCCAGCCTGACAGCTCTTGCAGAGCTGGGGACTCACTGTGGTCTGATCCGGGCTGGTGCGGTGCCAGAAGTGCCTTGGGGCTGGGGTGGGATCGCTTTAAGCTATGCCATCTGGCCACAGTCCCCGGGGCCACCCCAACTAGGGCATGCTGGAGGGGAGCAGGCGCTGCCAATGCCCCTTTTCACTCTGCCAGTGGTGGAAAGGATGGCATCAAGGCTGTCTGGCACAGCCCATAGGGGAGTCCAGGGTGGCATCCCCTGAGACACAGCAGGCCTGAGGGTCTGTCATTGTATCACATCCTAGCAGTGGCAACATTCAAGTAACACAGATCTGTAAACAGGAGAGAATATCCAAAGGTTCAAAAGGGGAAATATCTGAAGACTGTGATGAATTTCACTGTGAGCCAAGTACAAACATGGCTTTGCACCTCTGAGAAGGAGATTTAGGGTTACGAATGCAGAGGGATGGTGTAGCTGGGCCACTGGTAATTCTTTTATTTTTTCATTGCCTCCTCCAGTTGCAGAAGACCTTCACAAACATTGGAGCAGTAGGACCCTGTGTGTCACAGGACAAAGGGCTCACTACATTTAAGTGCTACTGATGGCAATAGTTGCAAGCATCTACTTGTTATGTACACTTCATGAAGGCTCAATAAAGGTAGTTTTCACACCCCTCATTTTCCTGAGATCTTGACAGGTGAAAGAGTAAAGCATCATGAATAAGAGGGCAGCCCTTGGGTGGGCTGTGCCTTCCAGTTTGTGGAATAGCACCTGACTGGTGTCTTCTTCCTCCAAGGAGCCCTGAGCTCTTCACTGTTCAGGGGATCAGCAGGGAAATAAAATACAAGGTCCCTGCCTCTCCTGTTGCCACATAACTGCCACTGCTCATCCAAAATAGCCTAGAGAAGGTTTTATAAGTAGTAATTAATTTTGGTAAAGTTTCCAGTCTATGTTGCTTGTGCTTGCATCTGTCTGGTGGCAGTCTACAGAATCTGTAAGCACCTTAATCTAAGCTCTGAAAAAAGACCTGCAGCTGCTCATGTTTGAGTTGGTTTAAGGGTCATAGTGCCAAGGTTTGCAGCATGCTACAGCAGGTCTGAATCACAGCAGCAGTCTCCACCTTTGCAGGGTGAAACTCCACCAAAAGCATCTCCATTTCTGTAAAGCTGTAGGAACTCTCTTGAAGGTTGCTCCTGTGTGCATATGGGCAAGGACATGTGGACACTCACAGAGAGGACACAGGAGTAACTTTAGTAGCTCCTTCCAACCACCGGGCTTAAAGACCTTTGATTTGGGGCTACGTGCTCTGAAAGAGGGAGGATATTTTCCAAATTATTCATGCCAAATTCACTTTCCTTTCACCCTCAGTGCAGCATACGTGACTGAGCTTGTTAACTTTGCCTCTCAGATGACTATTTGTTCACATTACTCATTGAAACTTTGTGGCATCCTAACACCCTCCATAAGGTTCTCTAAGAATCTCTACCACAGTGTCAAAAGCATAGGCATGTGTTCTGCAGTGCCAGACTCTTGGAAAGTTGTTTTAACAGGCTTCTGCTTTCAATTAGCAAGTAAACTCCTCGGGGCACGAGTCTGGCTTCCCGTCAGTCCTGGCAGGCACTCTGGTACTTTCTAAGCAAACCATCCTCATTCTCATCTTCCTACTCAGATTGGCAAAAATCCAAAGATAGCACAGATTTCAAACACCCCAAATTCCCCATCTGAAAAGGCTGTAAGATATTGGTATCTGGGGCTTGTCTTACAGAGAGGAACATCCCTGAACATTACCGTCAGGACCACTCCCCATGTCACTTCGCATTTGAAGGAGGGGTTTTTGGAATCATGTCTCTCAGCAGTGCAAACAAGATATGAGAAAGATGCAAATAACACCTGTATAAGCATCACCTGGCTAGGCTTCTCCCCAGCATCTCCAGCTTACTGGGCTTCTAATGCAGTCAGGTTTCCTAGTGCTCGCTACAGCTTTAGCCGATTCAGTACTTGCCTGCTGGGATTTTGACCCCTCCCATCCCCCATGTGTTTGTTTGAAGAGATA
>VZRZ01004141.1:228422-254906 GCA_013398175.1 Climacteris rufus
TTGTCTCTGAGCTTCTGTAGTATAAAGTTCCAGGATTCTTCCATTCCCAGCTGCTGGATTCAGAAAGCTTTTCCTTTTCAAGCTTCCTGTTCACACAGGGTGGGGGTGGGAAGTGGGGGAAGAGGGGGGAGGTTAGGCATTGAATAAAAGGAATTAACCATTTCCCTTCTCTGACCTTTGGGAATTTCCGTATGTGAAAGTGGCAGCTTGTGTGTCTAAGAATTATAAATGATGGGACCTTGCAAGTTACTGAATGGATGTGTGACCAAAGACCACAGGCCGCTCCCGGAGCAGGACTGGGACTGAGGAGGGCAAAGGGGATAAAGAAGAAGCAGGAAAGACTGTAGATATTGGAAGATCGCATGTTTTATAGGAATGGAAACTGCTTATCATGCTTCAGAGAGCTCATGCAATTGCAGCTTCCCTCCACCATGCCTTAGTTCATCTCCTGTTCTCAGTACACAGCAAAAAGGAGGCCAGGAAGTAAGTTTCCATGAGAAGCTCTCATGACTCAGACCTCCCTCCTGTAGGGTTTCATCAGTTTCCCTAGAACAGGGTCACCATCCTGAAAGGAAAAGAGCTATCCTGACTTGTGTTTAACTGTATGTGTATTTAATAAACATAGCGTGTGTACGCACAATCCTTTCTAGGCCCTTAACATGGACTTGACAGTGCTTGAAAGTGGAATTTGTGTTGCTGTTTCTGAGAAACCAGTGTGTGTGCTCTAAGCCACCCTTGCTGCTGGTTCCTGGGCACTAGGCAGACTCTCAGTGCACACCCCAACAGGCTCACAGCCACTCCTGTGGCACACCTGTGCACACAAGCACAGCAGGACCGTGGCATTTGCATTCACCAGCACCCATTGCCACTGTCATTTGTGAGGAGCACCAAATATCTCTGCAGGGGCACCCTGGCAAGCTGAGACCTGGTGTGGGAGTAGCAATTTCATCCAAGGAGATTTCTGTTCTCACTTTTTATGCTCCGTCCCTGTAATTCACAGGGAAATTTGCTCTTGAGCTTCACCTTCTGTCTTCTTCCTAAAGCCACTGAGGCTCATGGGCAAATGAGAGGAGTTACAGAAGCCTGGAGGGTTTGCCAAGCAGAAAGGAGATGGCAAAGACTGACAGCTGATGAGGGTCAGGAGTACTGGTGCAAGTAGCACAGATGGGGCTTCAGGCATGGCCTCATAAAAGCTAGTCTTGGCCTCCCAAATATCACATCCATTACTCAGAGCTCATGAACGTGCTCCCACAAACACACACATAAATGGTGGGACCTATTGCAGAGTGAGCCCACAAACCCCTCGTACTTGCAGGAGGTTGTCTGGGATCACTGAACCTGAGGCACACGCTGAGTTTGTGAGTCACATTATTTCATGTGCCTGAGAAGTGGCTCCAAGCTGAGCATGCACCTTCACGCTGACACCAAAAGCACACCAGCTCTTCCTTCCTCATCAGCCATGGCAGGGAGATTTCCTATGCACAGGAGGAAAAAAAAACCTGTTCATCCTCACTGCTGGCTGCAATTTGCAAGGCGCAGAGGAAAAAATATGTTGCTCAGCAGGGCCCCTGCTGTATCCTGTACACCATTTCTGTGGAACTAGCCAGGCCCATCTGTCTAAGCGTTTACAAATTGTAAACCTAACAGGGATGACCTGGGGAGTCCCAGGCCCTGCTGCTCTGCCAGGATGACAGAACCAGACCGAGGACGCTTTATTCCCTGCCATGCTGCCAGAGGTTGGAGGGAAGTGGGTGGCCTCTTGGGAGCACCCAAACAGAAGCACCCAAACTGCATTTTGGGGGGAGCCTCAAGGGTGGTTTGGGAAAGAGCTGCTCCTCACCCTTCCTTTCCTTCCTCTGCTGTGGGGATGATGGGGACAGCTAAGATGGAAGCTTGTTTTCATTCTGTAGCTGAGCATCCCTTGTCTGCTGCTGCCCTCAGCACTTCCATCAGCCTGTAGATGCGACAGGGACCAGTCTGTGCATCAAAGGCTTGTTAAGTTACTGCTGTGCTGTGAAAGAGAGGCAAAAAAATCCTGTTGACTGTGACAAATTAGGGAAGTTCAGGGGTGGCACTCACCCTTTTATTGGAGAGCTGCTTGTGTCTGTGCACTGCTAAAGGGATTAAAGCAGCATGCGGCATGTTTCTGGTTCTGACAGAAACTTGAACACGCTCTAGTAGAGCTATAAAGAGAAAGGCCATGTCAGTGGCAGGAGGGCTGAGGAGGGCTGTGAGTGATTAGCCACACTTGAAAGGTACCAGGGGGTTGTGAACTGTACATGCAGAGTTAACTGTCGAGGTGCTGAATTCTCCAAATTGCATTGTGTTTGCAGCCAGAAGAGCCAGCTTTCTTTTCCCACCTATGTTTTTGGGCACAGTGTACTCTCACAGGGCCTCTGGTGGTGTTGTCTCCTGGAGAATAATGCTCCAGGTGTGGGCTCAGGCCCTACCTGCAACAGTCTCCTCTAAGGATGGAGAGGGCCTTGGGGGGTGAGGGGTGTCTCCATTTCCATTCAAACCTTACTCATTTAGCAAAGTCCAAAGTGAAAGCAACAGATTTTGATATCACACAAGTAAATTAATGTTAATGTGATTTAAAGTTGAAGAAAAAAGTAACAATTTATTGGGAGATAAGACAGTCACCATGCCTAAGGCTCAGCAGTCATTTGGGCTTCCAAGGCAACAAGCTGATTATGGATGGGGGGCTAACTTGTATCTGGTTACTTTGAGATAAATTTCCTCAGGTTTTCAAGAAAATAGCCATTTCGAATGTGGCACACTGGAAGCCTACTCTGAAAACGAGCTCAGAAACTAACCTACAGCTTGATGCACAACCTGAATGGTACATTCCTAACAAGGACACCTGCTTGGTAATAGGAACACAAACTACAAAGATGAAGACGTTAAAAGCAACCTGGCACAACAGACTTGGAGAGATGGGACAGGTATGTCTGGAATGATGTCATGTCAAGCACTGCTTTCCCCAAATGTACCCCTACAGCAGGGTTAGGCAGGAGTTCTCCAGATAGAGGGGGCAGGACTCTGTCTGGTCATTCATGTACTGAGATAGACTGAGATCAGCTCACCAGGTTATCAGAGCTCTCACTGAGTGGTGTCCAGAAGGGTCTGCAGGTACTGTATGGTAAAACCAGAGATTAAATTTAAGTGGAACAAAACACTTCATACCTCCAGTAAAATTTCTAAGAAAAAATTAATAGACAGGACACTGGGACAATGATTTCAAATCAGACTGAATAACAATTTTTAGCTGTTGCAAGATGGAAAGCCATTTCAAGAAGTCAGCAAGAACTCATCATGTGTCACACTTCTTCCTGCATGACAGCGACAGTGACAGCTTGGTAAGTCTATCTGCTTTCCCAAGAAGCAAAGTTAAAGCAGAGATGATTAAAATACAGGGGACTCTGTGAAAGTAAGGAAAGAAATCAAACAAAAATCCCTAGGAGGAGCACTCAGGAAAACGAGGTAGAAAAATGCTTGTTCAAGAAAGTGTAAAGTAGTACCAGTGTGAGAGGTGACAAGAGACCCTCAGATAATGCCATTACAGAACTGCAATGCTCTGCTGAGGAAGGTGAGAGTAATACAATGGCAAGGTGTGAACTGGTGACAGGGTTTTTCATATCCTTAAGAAAATATTTGAGATTTCAAAAATGTTATTATTCTTATTTGTGTCAGAAAAAGAATGAGAACTTTGGAAAAAGATAAAGAATCCAATTCCTTCTTTCCTTTTTGTTGCCTCAACACAAAAATAAGAACAGGTACCCATGTGGGACTGAGATTTGGGTTCACGTACTTGGATGAGGTAAATGCACCGACCTCCCAACCACTAACCCATTTACTAATCTGAGAAAAGTCTAGGTGCAACTGGAGAGACTGAAGGGTTTAAGTATGTCAAAGCATGCTCTGGGCTCCTCATCTCTCAGCTGCAGGGAGCAAGAAGGAGCAGAGCTCGACACAACCCAGCTTGTCTGTCCTGACAAAAGCAGACCATAGCAAAGGGGAGCAGGTTAGAACAGTACAGAGCACCTGAGCTACACAGACTCAGGAACTTCAAAAGCACATCTCAGTTAGGTAAAAGACATGTAGGTTTTTTAGCTAGTTTTCACCAGAGACTTGGGAAGTCTACTCCATAGAGTATCTTGGAACTCAAATTGCTCCTCAAATCCTTACTTTTAATGAATTGGCATTTGCACACACAAAAAGGGAAACACTTTCAGGATTTTTTCATCTAGTTTTGTTTCTGGCAGAAATGTTCACAGTGAATCACTAACAATGAACAAGGAGAGATACTAATAATACCATAAAGCCAGAAAAAAAGATATAGGGAGAGCATGCACAAGAGATAGTAAGCATACAAATGCAAAAGGACCAGAGCCTGGGAAATGGCTTGCACTGTAAGCAAAGATGTAAGACAACAAAATTAAATGCATAAACTGAAGGCCCTTTGAAAAATTTGTGATGGTGGATTCACCAGTGAATCCATTGTACCTTTAGTACCATTGGAGAAAAGCTCATGAACATTGGGAGAATGCTGCTGTAGTCAGCATTACTGAGAAAGGCTGAATGAACACACATCCAGCTGCCTTTGTGAGTTTTGCACAGTGTGTTTTTGTGGGCACCAAAGGAGTGATTTGGGAAAAATTAAAGGAAAAGCAGGCTGAACATTGACCTAAAAGATCAGATGCTGACTACATTTTAAAAAACATTCATCAAAGAGAGCACAGGATGGAGGAAATCGCTCATTGTTGTTGCTCATAAAAAAAATCATTTACTAGCCTTCCTCGTGAATTTGGAAAGTTAAAATACTACATAATCCAAGACATTGGTTAGCCAGAAAGACCATTTGAGGGAATTTGTTCCCTAAGGTGTGCTGGAGAAGGAAAAGCAATGGCCCAGGGCTTGACAGTACAGAGCCCTTGGGAAGAGCCTTCAGGGCAGACACCTAGAGACTGGTTCAGACATCAAGCAGCTTTTGAGGACATCAGCCTTTAGTGCATGCTTTTGGCAATGTTCCCAGAAGGTATTTGAAAGTCTACAAACTACCCTCCCTTGTTATATAAATTAATTACTCCACAGAGCACTTATCCTACACTTCCAGAGTTATGACTTACACGTTCAACTGGTATAAAACTGTACAACTTGTAGATTACTTCTTTTCCTTCAGGTCTAATTCTCCTTTTTCATGTAACCATTATTCTACTCACAAATGAGCTCAGACTAACTGATTGAGACTAGCAGTCAGTGAGTAAATAACTGAGCTTTGAGATCCTGGCTTCCACTGAGCAAGATATTCAGGTGGATTAACACATACAGTTTCACTAGCCTGCCACTAGCCTCAAGTTTTCGATAAGCAAGTGATCTGACCAACACTGAGTTATGAAACTACAGGTAAAAAAAAATCTTGTAGCATTTTGAAGTCTCCCTTGGGTGCTAGTTCCACATTCCTAAGAAAAATGATGCAACATACTATTTTCTGTGATTTGCTGAGTTTGCTTGCTTTGGCACATTACATTAACCCCTCAGTTCCCAAAGTCATACTTGCAATACTAGTTGGGAAGGTCTGGGAAGAGCACAGGGAATTGCCAGCTTCTGTGAACTTGGGGCATCTCTTTGCTTCTCTTTGGGCATGGAAAGTGTCAGTGAACATCCTCTGTCCACTTACGGTGTTCCTTGGATGCTCTCTTCTGTTGCCTTCCCCTTCTCCAGTGCCATCCTGCTGGCTTTCACCCAGTTGTGCTTCTCAGCTGTCCTGCATGCAAGGCACCGCCCATGGCAATGAAAACTTTAGCCACCCGGACTTCCCTGCTGCCAGTGCCAGTGCCAGTGCCAGTGCAGGCTGCAGCAAGACTTCCCCCAGTGATGCCTCTTCAGACCTTGCTGGGGGCCCAGAAATGTGACCTGGCCCTCAAGCCCACTGCATCCAGGCCACCTCAAACCCCAGTCACGTCAGCTTCCCCACAGCAGTGTCATGTCAGCTTCCTGGAAGCAGTGTCATATCAGCCGGTCCAGGGCCAGCTGGGTGAGCCAAACCAAATTTAGGCTCAGTTCCCATCCCCATCTCCAAGCCATGAGTCAGGGTGCTCACGCCACCCGCCTGCTGCCGACTGATCGCAGTGGAGAGTGAAGCATGCCGTGTTATGCCTTTGGGATAGGGTGCATCTGCTTCCCACAGCTAAATTCAGCCAGAGCTACATCGTGCTATGAAAGAGGGTAAATCGAAACAAAACCTCCCTTGACATGTTGCGTGTGGTCAGTCTGACAGCGCTGCCCTCTGTGTGCATGACACACAGCTACCAGAGAAAAGGACAGGAAGAGGTTAGGAATGAGAACCTCTCCGGCCTGCAATAAAACAAGAGGCTCTGGTTTAACAAGCCGTAAATGTTCCCAGCTACACAGCATATACTAGGCCAGGCAACATCACATTGCCCAGAGTCTGCAGCTATTGACGCAGTATGGATTGGCAAAACATCAAGGATGGGATAGGTCAGGGAGCTGGGTGCATTTTTCACAGGATGGTAGAGATACTGCAAGTGGGAGCTGAGTCTAGCCAGTCAAATGTGTTCAGCCCTGCAAGCTGGACTGAACATGGATGTTTTAGCTGGGAATGTGCTCTTCTTCCCCTGCCAGAGGGATTTTCCTCACCAAGCTGCCTTCAAGGCATCTAGACAAGTAGTATTAGCCTAGGGATGGCTGGGAAGGCTAGCAAAGACACTTGGATCACTGGTGTGCTGGAGATAACCCAATCCCAGAGCACAGCACTGTCCTCAGTCACATACAAGCTATAAGTGGCCTCCTGGCACCAGAGGAAGGGCTCTTTCTTGGAGCACTCCTCTGGAGCAGGTGGTACAGATGCTGCCTGCCACTTGCCCCTGGCATGTGTCCCTGCTGTCCAGGCCAGAGGGATTTTCAAGGCAGCAGCTGCTGTAAGCTAGGCTGGCTGACTTATGCCTGATAACTGAATGGTGGCATCGATTTTGGTGTCACTCGTGGGTCTGCACTGGCATCTGCAGTTGGAAGTCCCGTGACCCTGAGTGCACTGGCCCTCCCTCTGCCAGGGGCAGCTCCCGACACTCTCATGGGCAATGCTGACCAGGAACACTGCCTGAAAGGTCTGGATGGACAACGAGCCAAAGCAGTGTCTCTGCCAGCAAGTCCTGTACAATTTAGGCAGGATTTAAAGGTCAGCTCCCCAGAGACACTCAGAAGGGAAAACAGACATAGCAATACCTCCAGCAGTGGAAAGGTGGGTGAGCGGAAGATCTGGGAGGTGCAGTAGGAGGTCAGCCCAGCCCACGCCACTCTGCTCACAGTACACGGATGGGACCATGGCCTGTTTATCTGTAAACAGGGGCCATATTCAGCACAAACATGCAATCAGCCTGAGCTTGGGAAGCTTCACATCCTTCTTGGTAACAGCATGACAGAAAATAAGACCTTGGCTTGTTGCCCTGAGTACATTGTTGAAATGGCTGGGTGAGTAGCAAGGAAGAGCTGGAACAGAAAAGTTGTACTTTGATTTTCAAGTCTGATTGCCTCAACAATGTGATCTGGGCAGTCCCAGCAAGGGAGACCTTTGGAGCTGGGTGTATGGGGAGGATGCAGAGTCTTAGAACAGCTCTGAAGAGCTGCTTAGCACCCAGCTTGCTTTCTGAGAAAAGCTGTCTGTAACATTTCAGGCTGCACACAGGTATCACTTGAAGGTGCTTTCTGTCGACCATAGGCACTTACAAGGCATCTACTACTCTTGTGTACAAGAATCCTCACAAGTCCCTCTCTTCTTTAGAAGAGAGGCAGAAGTGTCATCACCATCTGACAAGTAGGGACATGAGGCACAGCAGGATCAAGTGATCATGCAAGAGCCAAAGTTCCAACCTCTGCTGGCATAGCTGCTTAGCACAGATCAGAGCTCTCTGTGTGAGACCCAAGATATATCTGCTCCAGCAGAAGAGCAGCGTCCATTTGAGTTCCACATGTCAGAAACTTCTAATACTAACGAGACTGAAACCCAGGCTATTAGTTAGGTGGTATTAATTCATGTAACACTGTGTGTCCCTATGCTCCTTTTCACCATATGTAAGCATATCTGCATTAAAGGACAGTCTGCTTCACAGAGAATTGGCAGCAGCAGAACAGCACCAACTTCCCTACTGCTGGTGGAGAAGGGGCATTTCAGTTTCTAGCAGGTGAGAAACTTTCTATGAAACATGACAGACACAGACAAAAAGCACTGGACATCCAGCTATACGAATACAGTAAAACCTAGGCATGAGTGTAATAAAAAAACCCTGATATGATAAAGCTTGCAGTCGTGTCCCATGGGTTGAGTTAGAGTTTTCCCCGCAGCGATTTCTTTTAGCTAGCAAGATTTAAGTTATGACTTGCATTCATTAGATTCACCAAATGCTGATAATTGGCTGCCTTAACACTCATGCACAGACAAGACCTTGGTGTTAAGGTTTCAGCTGAGGCATCAGCCACACAGCAAACAGCAAGTGATATAACACTGGCTCCTCAGGCGTGTGAATGGCTGAGGAGACTTCACAGTCCTCGACTGCAGTGTTGATACAGTGATGCTGTTGGCCGAGACCTTCAGGTTCCCAGCCCAGTCTACCTGGGAGACAGACTGACCAAGATGCATCCAAACCCATGTTCTTCATGTCAAAAGAGAGGATGAGGCTGGTCACTTATTTTACAGGAAAATCCACATTAAACTTCTGCTTCCCCTCCTCCTTAGGAACATCCACGAGTGACTGGCTCACATTTGCCACAGCATATCCAAGAGAGGCCTGTGAGCTCTGCAGTTCCTCCCCAGCAGGAAGCCAGAGCAGCACTGTGGTCTCTCTGCCAGGCCCTGAGGACAGAGTGCAGAAAGGGGGTTTGGGGAGAAAGCAGCCATATTCTTCCACTCCACACAGGTTTTTTCCCCACTCTTACTCCACTGAAGAAGTCTTTAGAAGAATAGACGTGCATGAAATTTGCCTCCTTACATTTACCTTGGGGAATCTTTCCAGACATTGTCCCCAACAGCATCTTATTTCTGAGACATTAAAAAGCCACCCTATTCAAATGCAAATCAAGTCCTTCCTGACAATAACTGTTGAGTAATTTTGACGTCAATACAAGCGCTCTAGCCGGACGTTCCAAGAATAGACCTGGTGTTTGGGAACGGAGCAAAAAGGAAGCGACCACAGATAATACACAGGAGCAACTCTTTAAAGGAGAGACTGTGAGGGGAAGATAGCACAGCTGGGGGTATCAGGTACCAAAGCATCAGAGATTTAGAGCAAGGGACGCATGGAAATCTAGACTGGAGAAGGCTGAGGTACAGGCTCTCCTCAGACCTAAGGTAGAAAAGCTGGGGCTTTCATCTTAGGTGAGTCCACTTGCCCAGAATCAACCCCAAGCTCTTTCCCTTAGGATGCATTTTGACAAAGGTTTATACATTTGGAGCTTGCTTAGGTGCCTCTGCTCTGTGCTGTGTTATACAACATGCCCTCTGGAAGTTTTCTTCTGCCAAGTGCGTGGTTTTATGCTCCTAAGGCTGGTTGCAGACAGGACACAGAACTTGCTGCCTTCAGAGGGAAAGCCTTTCAACCAGAACTTGATACCAAAAAGTACATTCAGACACAGCACTAGGCAGCCCACCCCAAGGAAGAGATGCACACAGCAGATATGGCTGATGGGTTGATAGAGCAAACTGCTGGCCCCCCAAGGCTCTCCAAGGCAAATAGCATGCTCTAGAGCTGAAGTAGACCCCTTAGGAAACATGATCCAGCAGAGATGCCATTGATGTGCCTGCGTGATCAGAGGAATACATGCAGGGCTTCCCGAGTGCTGTGGCATTTGAGCACTATTTGGAATACAATGGCCTTTCTGCCTGTTTTGGAAATTTCTGACATTCTAAGTACAATTGTATTTGTAATGGTTACATCTGGCCTTTCTGATCTGCTTGCTCATCAGCCAGTAGAGAGCCCTCAGGTACAAAACCCCTCTTAGCTCTGCCCTGTTCCACTACTTCATCTTGTGCTAATTAATTACTGAGGGCTCTCAGCTTTATAGCATTAACCCATTCATCTCTGAGAAACCTCCCTTTCCCATTCACAGTGAGTTGTATATTTATCTTCCAGGGACCAATTAATCAGTGAAGCCCGAAAACACCACATTATGATAGGCAGTTATTCTATCACCGTTCCTTTGCAAAGTTGATTTATCCAAATTCACAAGGCAAAGAAGTGACAGAGATGGGGAACCGAGATGGTGTTCAAACCTTGAGTTCTCCTGTAGCCACTGGCAAGCGTTCTTCATGAAAATGTTTTCTCATTATTTCATGCAAACCCTAGCATAAACTCAGCAGTCAGGAGCCCACCTCTAGTCATGGGTGCAACAGATTTACTTCCTGAGGGCCTTCTGCCTATTTCTAGGAGACTACAGATCTTCTCTTACTCCTAGAAAGTGAAATGGTAAAATGCTAACTTGCTAAACACAAGGGTGTCATCAGTCAGTTTATGTTCAGTTAATAACAACTCACCAGTAGATGCCACCTGCTGTTCTTTGTGGCTTGCTTCTCTTCCATGTCTTGGAGGACAACATCACATACCTACGTCATGAGGGAGCTGCACTGCATATGCTTCCAAATATGTTCCTCTCTCCTCATACATTTTCTGTCAGCTGTGGATCTGAGAGGGGAGAGTGAGGACATGGCTGCTGGGGCATGCAGCCCCTGGTCTGTCACTGCCTTGTGTGATGTGCTATAGACCATGGCATGGGGTGACTACATAGCTGCAGAACCTTCCAACCAGACTTGGCCCTAGCTTCTCACGTGAACCCACCCTGGCTGTCCAAAGGGAACGGAAAAACATCTTCTGGGTTTCCTATGTAATCCCTCCTTTCATCTTCATACAGTTCTGGAAACATTTCAGTATCTTTAAAGGGAGGGGGAGCCACATTCTCCAGTAAAAGTAGCTTTATCAAGAGGGAAAAAAAGAGAGATGGCAGTAAACAAAACGCACAGTTGCTGAAGTACAGCTGACATATGGATCCCAAAAGAAGTGCTGACCTCATCCTTCCTATGAATATGATCTATATTGCTCATACAGAGAAGACCACTGTCAGGAAATGGAGCACCACCTAATCCTGCTGAGGATTCTCCTGCTGGCTGTGGGGCCCATGGCAGCCAGACCCCTGCCTTACCTTTGGTTGAGAGACAACATGGGCTGTTCCAGGCTGGAGGGGCTGGCTCTGGGTGCCCTAGGCACTCCTCGTCCACCTGGGTCTCTCAGGGGCACCTCTAGGCAAGGCCCTCCCCTGCACTAGGGTCCAGACTTCCTACAGCTATATGAGGAAGAGGGAAACTAGCTCCTGAAACCCTTGATTGATTTTATCTGGACCCTGCAGGTACAAAAGGCTCTCCCAATCCAGGCTCACCATTTTACAAAGTTCACTTCATATTTAAGGTAGAGACACCCCCGCAGATGTTCTTCAGACACCCAGTTTCCTTCTCAGGGATGTCTCCAGCAACTCCTCTCATAATCTCCCTCCCTGGCTGATGCGGACCGGCATCCCGCGCCAGCCATTCCCACCGTTCCCTGCCGCACCCACGCTCCTTCACCCGCTCCCCAGGACTACTGATACGGGCGGTAAGAGGCCATCCCCTCCCTGCGAGACCCCACGCTGCCGGGGGAGACGCCGGGCCGAGCCCAGCAAGCAAGGGCGCCTGCCTGCGACAGGCAGGGGCAGTGGGCAGCGGGCCGGGCCGAGCCGGGGAGCAGCGCAGGAAGCACCTGCTCCTGAAGTGACGGCTCTCTTATCTGACCCCAGTCACATCAGGTGGCTTCCTTGTTTGCCTTGGCAGCGGGCCCCCGCGGCCCCTCCACCCCGGCTGCCACTGGCGAGCTGCTCCTCTGCTCCTTTTTTCTTTTTTTTTCTCACGAAAGAAACCCGCCCATTGATCTGAAGAGAAATATGCCCAGAGACATTTCCAGTGCACAGCTCTGGGCCCCCACTTTACCTGCCTGGGGCAACGATGGGGAGCAGGGATGAGTGGCATGGGATGCACCCCCGTCAATCCCACGCTAAAGCTGCCGAAGTGCTTGGCCACCATCACGCAATGCAGGTTTCTCTCTGCGTGAAAAAAAAACCCAGAGCATGAGGACCCCTGTGCAGCGGTCGTGAATGGTGGGCGACTGGTGGACCGACTGTGGGTAACAGCAGTGTGGAACAGCTTTCCTCAGACCAAGAGTCGCCACGTGAGGCAGTGGCTACCTCGAGCCAGAGTGCCACGGCTTAAAAAAATTAAAGCTTGTGGTCCCTCTTCCTTCCCCCGTCCGTCCCTCCCTCGCTCTGCATGATGTCCTGAACAAAGGCTGGTCCCGGCTGCAGGGCGGCCGTGCCGGGGGCCTCCCCCAGGCAGCTCCAGGGGAAAGCCCACCTGGCCACACCGAGGTGCCGCATGGCATCCCGCCACCATCCCGGGAGCCAGGAGCTTTCAGGAACAATTCCCCGCATCTCTTTCCAGCTCTGCCCCCGGGGCAAATCACAAGGCTGAGAGAGGAGCGGGCGCTTGTGCTGATCTGCATTTCAGCCACAGAAGCTGGCCGGACTCCAAGGCGCTGCCGTTTCAGTTTGACATCCATCTCTTAAATAATCTTCAAAATAAATTTAATCAGTGGTTTAGATATTGGCGCATTGAAATGCAGCACTTCTGCCATGTAAAGATAAGAACAGACTCAGAGCACACACATATTTTAAAACCGTACCCTGGTCAACAGTCCCCTGTAAGTTATAGATGTATGACAGAATTTGTTTGGCTTTTGATTTTATGAGACACGCAAAGAACAGTCTCGCAACATATTTTCCTTTTCCTTTTTTTTTTTTTTTTTGTACCTAATCCTTCATCTTAGACTCTTCTGATATACAGAAATAATTTCTCCAGGGACAAAGTTTATGATGAAAAAACCCACAGAAGAAACTTTTCATACTTAACATACTATGCAAAGAGGAACAATAAGATAATAATGGCACTGAATATTCATTATGCTAATAAAATGTTAATAAACCATGGGATAGTGTGCAGCTCAGTTTGGCTCCCATCTCCATCTTTCTTCCTTTCTTGCCTGCTTGCTTCTCTCCTGCTTTCTACTTTGCTTCTTCTCTTCTCCTCCTAGGAGCAGAGCTTGGGGAAGTTATCTTGATCAAGATGACAAACATTCAGAGTGGAAGCATTATTTATTTAAAAGAATCCTGCAAATAGTAAACACTGTCAAACAGATGTGCAACATCTGTGTAGTTCAGGCCGTTGGTGAGTATTTCTTCTCAACCTTGGGAAAGCCTCAGGTCCAGAAACAGACAATTGCCAATAGTCGGAGATGCTTCAAGCATATGTGTTCAGCTATTCCTTGGTCAAGACATGAATAATTAAAAGTGAAGACTACCTCATGTAACTGTCACCTTAAAATGGAATAATAGTTATGTTTGAGTATCAGACAGCCTCACAGTTATGTGGACAGTATTTTCATTTCACTGTATTAATTATGTAAGAAAACAAAACAAAACAAAAAAAAAAAAAAAACAAAACAAAAAAACAAACCACAAGGCAACACTCTCATGATCCGTAAGAGCAAAGGCTTAGGTATAGTATCTGTAACCAGAGATGCACCAACATCGTGTGTCTCTAGTTTCAGATAATCACCTGGTGTCAAATCCTTTGTGCTGGGGGTGTGCCGCAGAGCAAGGGATAAGAGACTAAAGCAGTGTGCAATGCTGAAACACTACCCGGCAGGTGACCCTTTTCCTCTCTCTCTCTCCAGCAGGATCCTGCCTTAGATATACCACGTCTGCTACAGCAGCAGGCTGCCTCTTTGCCTCCTGGGCGAGTAGCCAGGTGAGCAGTCAGCCAAGGGGTGTTACTCTGAACCCAATGTGTTGTGCCCAAGCAGCTCTGGGATTCCTCCTTCAGCAGCAGCCTGATGGCTGGGGGCCCTTTCTCCCTTGGCTGGGGGATCCTCACTTTGGGGACAAGCAGCTTGAGTCCCCTTTGCTGTGATGAGGCAGTTTTTAGGCAGGTTCAGCACTGGTCTTGTTCTCTTTGGTCAAAGAGACAGCTCAAGGACCAGCACAGACACAGCCTTACAAGTCTTGCAGCTACAGTCTGTAGCTGTAGCTGCAGCTACCGTGCTGTAGCTCCTCAGTCCCCAGGGCTGGAAGCTCAGGGTCTGTCAGCAGCACCGTTCATGTGAGGCTTGGTCTTGTTCTGCCAGCTGAGCTCTGGGTGGCCGGGTCAGAGCTGCCCTGACCTGGGCTGTCATTGCATGTCCTGTTGTGGGAGTCATTCAGCAACTGCCCCATGGGAGATGAATATTAGCCTTGCTAAGTACAGCGGGAAAGGCTGCAGGGTCACTGCAGCAGCGAGTCCTGCAGGGTTGCTCAGGGCAAGCTGCAGCAAAGGTCGAGTTAGGAAGAGGTGGGCTGTGTTGGTAGCCCTGGTAAAGGCACAAGCCTTCTGCCTGCCCAGAGGAGAGAGCACACAGTGCCACAGCTCACTCTGGGTGTTTGTATGACTGCTGGCACCATGTCCAGCCCTCTTGCTTCTGTCACAGCAATCCAGAACAGGCGTTAGGTACGAAAGGCAGCTGCAAAACCAAACCCCACTGGCTTGGACTGCAGCTGCACTCAAAGAAGCTGTGCCCCCTCTGAGCCTCAAACCCTGGGCATCCCTGTCTGTGGAGAGACAGAAACACCAGCTCCTTCAGGCATGTTGCATCCATAGCCCTTATTTCTTCTCTGTGATCATGCACATGCCCACCCCTCACTCAGCCCCTTGAGAAAGGTCAGTGGAGCACGGACACCCAGACACTGCCGCAGGACTTGCTCGCTGTGCTGCGCCCACCGGGACTTCCCAAGCAGCAGCAGGAAGCTTTCATCAGGCCAGCTGAAACAAGCAAAATTTTGCTTTCTGGATCCTGGGTGTTTGTGCTGTCCTGTGAGACCAAGAACTCTCCTGGGAAAGGTCCCTTTGTACTGGGGAGGCTGCCTGCTGGGTGGGCAGCCAGCAGACTGTGAAATAGCTACGGTTTTACAGATTGTAGCTTGTGAGTATGCACTGGTCAGGGGATGGGAAGGAGCTGCAGTCTCTGCACTGAGGGACTTCCACATGACTTGGCCTTTGCCAAACTGACCCCAAATGAATATTTCCCATTACTTTCAGCCTAGAACACACAGCAAAGCTGATCCATCTCATCTTGCCTTAATTTGTCACTGGCATCAACTTTATTGTCCATACTTGCTTTTCTCTCCCACTCTATAAAATCTCCTTCACTGCCCATACTCCCCCTTCCCATCAGCTTCTGTCTGATATCCGTTGGCTTTTTCATGTAGTTCATGCTGTGCCCTCACCACCGTGAAGGTAAAAACAAAAAGAAAAAAAAAAAAAGGAAAGAAGGAGAAAATAAGAAGACCTCACAGGAAGATGTTTTCAAAATACAAATATCTTTTTTTCATGCAGCTCCACTGCTCATAGAGTTATTTTGGGAAGAAATCAGCCCTATCAGCTCTACATATCTTCCAAATGTGTAGAAATCCGGGTGGATGGATGCCAGACAGAGCATTCTTAGGCATGTATGAAAGCTGCTGCCCTCAGGATGCCCTCCAAACCCCCAACTCTGAGGGACAGAAATGCTCTTGCCCTCCTTGATGCAGCTTCCAACCAGGATGAATATTTTAAATGTCCAGGTGTTTGCCTGGGTACCAACGTCAGTCTAGTTGAATGCCCATGTGCATTGCCTTCACTTCTGCCCATCTCTGATGGGCTGCCTGTTGAGGGCAGAGCTGGGACTACTGTGTTTCCTGTGTGATGATGTTAGCTGGTGGCTCTGCAGTGGAACAGTTTAGCCAAGTTGCTTGTCTAAACAGAGCAGATCCCTGGATACCAGGCTCTGAAGGAGGGTGTGGAGCTGGGTGCAAGCCTGTGCCTGTGGATGGGGAGGGCTTCGGGTTTTTTTTCTTTGGCCTGGCTTCTGTGTTTGTTTTGTCAGAGCTGAGGTGCTGGTGACACTGGGGGCAGAGTTCAGGACATCAACCAGAAACTGAATTTCTGAATTCATATGTGTTGAAATAACAAAGGCAATTCTCTCTCAGCATGCCACAATCTACCCAGAGGCTGTGGGGCTCTGCTTCCTCCGACCCATCCCTGGAGTCCCAACTCTCCCCAGAAGCAGGACGGGAGCAGCAGACACCAGGTTTCTTTGTTCACTGGGGCTGGAGACACCTGCCTTCCTCAGCCCTTTGCAACACACCAGAGATGAGGAGAAGCTCAGCATGACCTGATGCTCTTGCAACACCAATCAGGTGTTCCCCCAGGAATATCTCCACAGCAAGAGGAAGGGGATGAAGCCATAGCAGTTCCCTAGCCCAGCTAATGTCATGTCCCCAGGGACAGAGACAGCTGTGCTCAGGCCAGGTCCACCTTGCCCATTGTAGAGGAGTGCAAAAGCAGGCTGGGAGGGACGAAGCAGGACTCCGCACACACTGACTGAGTCACAGTGCACATCTGATACAGGAGGACTCTGTTTCATAAGCAGGACAAAGCTCCATCCCTTCATGAAAGCCAAAAGCAAGCACAACTGCTTTGGAGGAGGTAGATCATGGTGTCCCATCTGCATCAAGTACAGCAGAGTATTTCCCTGAAGTACTTCTCCTCCATCAAAAATGCAAATACTCCTGCTAAACAATTCCTGCCCTGCATGTAACACACCCAGCACAAAGTGACTTAGAAAACTCACTGGGTTCCCAAGTCCATGTGGCATTGACCATGCTGTGACAATCAAGATGAAAGTTCCCTGGCCATCACGCAGGTTGTCATATTCCCTCTCAAGGCATGTGGTCCTGGTTCTCCATTTCTCATCCCATCATTCTACTCCAGAGACTTATTTGTTTTGCCCCTCACCAGAATATCCTGCTGCATATTTAAGCTGAGAAAGCAAAACAGCTGACTCAACAGCTGCTGGGTTTGGGGAAGGGAGGGATATGCTTTCTGTTTTGACTTTTAACCACAAAATGCACATTGGATTCTTTCTGACAGAAGTGACAAAAACCAGACCCATAGATCTATGCTGGAAACAGAGGGAGAAAATAACAGAGAAATATTCCCTGACGCTTGTATTTCTCTGGTAGTAGCAGTGAGAGGAGGCAATGGATCAGGCAGGAGAAGGTACTGCTGTCCTCCACTCAGCTGAGTAGAACAAGGCTACAAATAAGTCCACACAGTGACCAGTAGACTTGAAAATGGCCTGAAGCCTACTGCATCCTTAGGCCTCCTGCTTTCATCCATCTTCTGGACTGTTGCCCCAAGTGTCCATACCATGCCTTGGAAGACCTGAGCTTTCTGCTGAGATCTGACCAGGTTGGTGGAAAGCCAACAGGACAGCATTCAGCATCAGGTTTGATGTTTCCAAACCCTACTTCTGCTCAAGAAGGGCACTACCTTAACAGCTCCAATGCTATCTGGCATACCCAGTATTACACCCATATCTCCTGGCGGAAGAGGTACGTGCCTAGCATGTAGCCTTGTGCTGTGGTCTCTGACAGATGACACACCCCACCAGATTACTAATTCAGGACCCACTAACACCCACCGTTCTGCTTACTAAGAGTCTGACACACTTTTTACTCCTTCCTCGCTCAGGAAACCATGTGCCATTTGAAGGCAGAGGTACCACACCATGCCTGAGCAGGGGTGGAGCTCTGCAGGGCTGCTCACTCGGCATAGGGCTTTTAGAGCGGTTTGTGTCTATAGGTGAAGCTTTGCATCTGAACTCCCAAGAGATGCCTTCCTGTCTCCATGGCAGTCAAGCCTTACGGAAAGCACTAAGTCATCTACCCAGTGAAGATGTTAAGATGAGCTCTGATAGATTCTGTGTCCACATGGATATGAATGCACTTGAGGACTTTCTTTCAAGAGAGGACCAATACTTTGTCTCAGATAAGGTAGCACTTCTCAGTGGGAAATGCTCTTTTGGATCCATTGCTCTATAAACAGAAACAAGGAAGGAAGAAAAGAGAGGAGAGAAGGACATGGTGGATGTGTCAGGAACAAAGCTACCCCTTAGAGCATGTATTTGTTTTCCAACTTACAGTGAGAGCTGCCTTGCAGACATAGGACTATGCTTATGTTTGGCAGAGCTCCACCAAGTCAGTGCAATTTGAGTGTGGACAAGGCAGGCTCCCCAAGGCTCATTCCCATGGGGAATGCAGAGGTTCTTCATACTCACTCATAGCTTTCTTCTGCAGTCCCCAGCAGCAGCACAGGGTGGCTTGTTGTCCCCATAGCTAACAGAGGGACCATGCCAAGACTACACACTCCAGGGATGCAGAAGGTGCTTGTTGTGCATCTGTTTGTCCAGTCAGGAGGAAAGGGAGCCTGCTCAGGTCTCAGAGGTGCTCAGTGATTGCCCAGCAATAGCAGGTGTTATTCTGGGATGGGAGGAGACAGAGGGACCACAGTTTTGTCATACCTCAGGAGTTCGAAACAGCATGGATCCTTGTGCCCTCTGTCCCCCTCATGCAGCAGTGCAGCAATCAGGTGCAGCCAAGCCACACGTAGCCCTGTCCCACAGAGGAACATTTCCCATTGTCCCACTATTTTTTTTCCACCATTACAAATTTTATTACCTCAAAGGTATGGAATTAGGAAATGAAAGATGTGGAAAAATTCCTCAGACCAAAGCACTCATTTCCACCATTTCCACCTTGCCCTGGATTTCCTTCTCGATTAGTTCCAGCAGTGTCCTTGGTTCGAGCCTTGGAGTCATTAAAGTCTTTTTGAAGCTCTAGTGCCTAACACTAGTTCTCATTGCTCAGCAGAATGATGCATCAGGAATAACAAAGTCCACTTTGATCAACTACTTCCATCCTTTACAGCTGCTTCTGTGGGGGCGACTAATTCCAGCCCTTCCTCCGCTAATAATAAGTGCAGAGAATCAGCTACATCCTTTGTTGTTGTTATTTTCTCTTTTCATTTCCCTTCTTGGGGAGAGCTGAGGAAGGGACTTGGTGACTTTGGTCCAGTCTTTGCCGGAGGGGCGGCCATAGCCATGATGGTGGTGGAGAGCATGGATACCTGCTGGGCTTGGGGGGACCAGCCTCTCCCCCAGTTGAGGCCATGGGCTAAGCTCTCTGTGCACCTGTTCTGGAAACCTTTTCAGCACCACTCGTGCCTGAAATCTTACCTATGTGCAGGAGATTAGTGTTTCCTATTGGCAGGGAGCCTTTGGGAGGTGCAGGGCCATGCAATAGGAAACACAAAGCACAGGGACTTTGCTGGGAATTAGGCCATTTTTTAGTAAATCCTGCAGTCTCCTGGGCTGCTGATCTGGCACCTTGCTCCTCCATGAACTTCTCCTTACAAATAAAAATTATTCCTGGCCTTTGGTTTCTGTTTTAAAGTGACACTGAGCCGGAATTGCTCTTGATTTGCACAATTTAATTGAGAGGAAGCACAATGTTTATTTAAGGACAAATGCCAGCTAAAGAAGAGGAGCTTGAATTATCAGTGACCATCAACTTTTACAGATAAGATTCTGGTGTCTAGACCCACAGTGCACTATGATTTGAGGACCGCAGAGATAAAAACCTTGGACATGGAAAACACCCCCTAGAAGACCATTTCAGGGCAGAAGCAGAGCTGCAAATGCCCTGGTAGTGGCTGACACAGTCTGGGCTATGCATTATGCAAGCTGCATGCAAGGAGAGGGCATTGTATCTTTAAACTTAACCTGACTCTCTACTGAAATAGCTGGAACCTGAGGTATATCCTGGGCACATGCGCCTCCAGTTATCTCTTCCCAGGCCCACTTCTGCAGTATTGGGATATCAAGCTCCATGCAGATTGACCCTGGTATTGATGAGGAAAGGATTGGGCATGGCTAGCAATAGGTAAGCAAAAGAGGAGAAAGATGTGATTGGTACCCCTGGTTTCTGCCCCAGACAGAGGTGAGACAGGGAGAGGAAGGTCTAAGTTCTGAAGGGAACAGATTTGTGTTTTCTGTGAGGTCTAGATTGTAGAAAGACCAGCTTGGTTGACACAGACTATGGCATTAGGCCATTCTTCCCCAAGTTTTTGCACCTCTGGCGATCAGCCTGATTGTCCAGCACCTTCAGTTCTGGGATGGCACATTGCATACTTAGGAAGGAAGAGCTCTGTGGCCAAGCACCCTTGATATACACTGTTCTCAGCTGTTCCCATCATTTTTTAACAGTGCTCCCCTCCTGGGTTTTATGGTCCTTGGTGGTATCATGTGTCTTTGGTATGAGGCCCCTTAGGGGGTACAAGCAGGACATCACTGCTGTATTAAGAAATATCTTGTTCAGCATGTTGTGTGTGTAGCACATACCTGCTAACGCAAAAACTCTGGAGTCAGGTGTAGGCAGTGAGAGCAGTGCACTGACGTGCTCCTCCCTAATTCCACCCTGGGCTGTTGGTTTCTCCAAAGAGCTCCCTCAGCATTACGTGCATTGCACCAGCAATACCTGGTGTCCTGAAGAGCCACACTCAGTTCTGTCACATCAGTATAAAATCAGAACAACTCTCACCGCACTCTGCTACACCATAGATCAACATCTGTCGCATAGTCCACGTCAGCAGACAGTCATTGGACTGCACAAGTAATAATAACAGCAGAATGCATCCCAGACTAGATGTGCATTTTTTTTAACTTTGGTGGGGATATGTACGGAAATATATAGATGAAATATCAGTGAATAATCTTTCAGCTTTCATTTTTAGGGTATTTTGATGCTTTTCAAAATCCACATATTCCAAGGTCTTGGACTTCTTTGCAGCTCTGCTGACAGAAGCAAGTTAAAGTCCTTGCATTTCTGACAAGTATAATCCAGCAAAGCCCCATGAACTTTGCTGATTTTGAGATGCCTGAAGATACAGCCCAAACACACAAAGAATTTTGTCTAAGCTACAGCTTGGAAGTACGCTGACAAACTAGACAGGATTTAATCAGGAGACCTAAACTGAAGAAAATAATTTTCTGTTTCAATCTGAATGTAGCAGATACACTTTGATTTCTAATGCCATTAGGTCTCTGGAAAATGGCTTCGAATTCTGAGAAATCAGGAGAACTATGTAAGAAATGTGTAGTTCTTCCCATCAAAGTTTTCTAGTCATAAACTGGTCTAGACATAAACAGATAAAACGAAAATAGTCTGACAAAACAGGCTGAAACTTCCAACTGCTTTGGAAGAGCAAACTAGACATCCTTGGCAAGGTTCACGGCCTGGAGGTTCACGTTCCTCTTGTAGGGCTGGAGATGGTTGGGCAGAGTGAGTAAGGAAGATGGCACCAGCAGCTCTGAGAAGTGGCTCGAGGAAGACACCACCATCATGGCATAGGTTAGAGCTGTTTCCCATTCCAGTCACAACTGGATTTGACTTGCCATTTCACCTTTCATGGCAAAATGATCAACCTTTCTCAGGGATATCTATTTAGAAAAGTGCACTTCTGACACTGCCAGCCAGTGAAGTTGTGTACATATGATTCCTGTGTAAGCACAGAGACACGTGTACCAACAAACCTTGTGTTACATTCCTGCGCATTCCTACATCATTATATAGATCAGGTTTGTTAGGCAGGAAGATGGGGACAGAGTGACACAGTATAATCCAGATTTACCCATGGTCATCTTTAAAGCCAAAAGGGAAAGGATTATTTAGACCTGCTCATCTGATTTGGTCTAGCTTACAGAAAAAAGTCTTCACTGATTTCAAATCTGGGTCCAGGCTGAGCTTTCTCCATGGCAGAGGACATTTGGATCGAGTTCCTGCCCCACTGCTGGCAGCACCCAGGAAAGCTAATTTAAAGCAATACCAGATGGGTGGACACCTCCTGAGACTCATCCATGACCAGCACCCACCTATTTACAGCTGTAGCATATTCTCCTGAGTTTTTTCACCTGAACAAACTGTCCCTGGGATTGATAATTCACACTTTTATACCTGCCCTGCACAGTGGGAGAATGGATGAGAGCAGGCACATTGCAGAATTGCTGCAGGACTCCTTGTAGGGCTTGTTTGAAATACACAGTGATGGTTCAACTCAAGTTCCTTAACTTGCATGTGGTATCATCAAGGACAGCAGCCATGACAGGTAATGCCCCCACCTGGGTAGCATCTGCATCAGCCCCTGCCAGGATACAGACATGCTGAGGACGATGTGATAGCAACTATCCCCCCTTCTCCTGCACCTCAAAGCTTGGAAATAGTGATTAAGTCAGCCCAGGAGAACAGCAACTCCATTCCTTTGTACATCTCTCATGCTTCTCTGCTGTGCTCTCATGGATGGCCTGACCCTCTGGTCCTCTCCAACCCTCCTTGCATGCATCTCCAGTTCTCCAGAGAAGCATCTCTACCTTCCCCATTCCTGCACCATCTTTCCACACATTGTCATCATAATTTCAGTTCTTTACACTTCCTACCACATATCTTAGCTCTTCTCCGTGTTGCTCCCTTGGTCCCACTCATAGAGTCATACATTCATACAAAGATTTGGGTTGGAAGGGACCTTAAAGATCACCTACACCCAATCTCGCTGCCATGGGCAGAGACACCTTCCAATAGACCAGGTTGGTTCAAAGTCCCATCCAGCCTGGCCTCGAACACTTCCAGCAATGGGGCATCCACACTTTTTCTGGACAATCTGTTCCATGTGTCTCACAACTTTCATAGGGAAAAATTTCTTTCTTATATCTAATCTAAGTCTATTGTCTTTCAGTTGAAAGACATTATCCCTTGTCCTATCACTACCTGCCCTGTGGCTGCTGCTGCCGAAGTGTGCTGTTACAGAGCTGTTTGTATACAACTGGCTGTTACCATTCACAACTGAATCAGAGGCTGAATTATCTCTGAGTTAGATACGTCCATTGCATCGTGCCCCCAAAGAGTGCACTTTCAAAAATAAAAGTAAAAAAATAAAGTTAACTTATCTATCAGCTGAGTAACGCAGAAGTTTTTGAGGGGATGACAGAGAAGGAGAGGAAGAGACAACATTATGGCCAGGGATGGACACATTCATGCATTAGTTGCTACCTCTCTTAGCCTCAATCTTGCAAATTCATGCAGATACACAGCACCACTCACCAGGGGTATCATGGAAGTCAAAGAGCACAATTTTGTCATGACTATTATTGCCATTTCCTTTAAAAATTGTGGCATCCTTCTGGTTTTTCATTATCAAATGCAGTCATCAAGTCATCAAGTTATCAAGTCAATTCACTAAACTTGGTGAAATAAATGCCCCTCTGAAATCAGTCCTGAGAATAGATTCAGGCTGATGTACGTTTTTCTATCATGTGCTAACTTGTTCTGCCATCCTGTGAATGAACAAACTTCTTGTTTTCTTCTCCTTGATGAGACAGTTCCATCTAAACCAGGACTGGACACTGGAATAAATCTGGTAGGAGAATACACTTCCCGTTTATAAAAATATCCTTCCTCTGTGGAAGAGCCCTCTTCCTGCAAACACTCATCTGCGTACAGCATCCCAGACCTGTTTCTGTGTGGACACAGACAGAGCTGCTGGGGGCAGGGAGTGCAGCTATTATGAATATTCCATCAGCCTGAAATACCAAATAAATTAACGTATTGATTGTACCACCTCTGGAAATCAAACACAATCCCAAGAAACTCCAATCCATGCTCAAGATACCATCTGAAATGAAGGGTTTTGTCTCTGGCTTGCAGCTAAATCTATCTGTGATAACTTCCGGAACCAGCGTATCACTGCCATGAACTGATTTAGCTAACTTATCCAGAGTGTATCCACCTCTTGTGATTTGGCTGTGCTCATGGCTCACGGCTCACAAATTTACAGCAGCTGAGCATTTGAGCTGTGTACATGAATTGATAAATTAAAAACAAAATCAAATGTCAAAAGGTGGTGAGCTGGATGTTTCTATTAATATCCCTCACTATGGGTTTTCCTGTCACTTCTGAAAGGACCTTGTTGATATCTTCATCAGGCTGGATGTATTAATCCACTCTCCCCTTAGGTGGCCTCTCCTCTCATGCACATCAAGGGATTAATGGCGAAAGGACCACATCCCTCCACCTGCCATGACTTCCAACAGCAGCCCAAGACCCTGCCAAGCTTCAGGGGTCAACAGACTTCTTCAATTATGTCATGAATTCAGTTTATGAAAGGCCTCAGGCACCATTTCATCTTTCCCCCATGGTTTCATCATCTCCCTTTACCCTTTTAAAGACTTCCTCTGCTTTGTATCTTTCCAAGTTTTTTGACGCCCGTGCAGCACGCTGTCTGAAATAGCTGCTCATAGTCTCACCTGTGCTACTTTCCTTTCTCTCTTGGATGGGTCCTCCTTGCACTATGCTATGTTGGAAGTCAACGTTTGCTGTCACCACCTAGCCAACACGTTCAGCCACCTCATCCCAGGTCTGAGCAGCACTCAGACGGGTAATCTGTTATCTTTTCCCTCACCACGACAGTGTTCATATCTGCAAATTCTTGTTGCCATTCAGGGAGCTGGTGACCTCACTGCACCAGCATTTATCACTTTATGGCCACACAGTGTTGAGAACTGCTGGTTGGAAGGCAAGGTACTGGGCTGAAGAAAGTTCACCTGGCTGGGGCAGTGCCTGCTCTTTCGGTCTTCTACCCGTGTCACTTCCCTCAGTCCTCATTGGTGTCCCCAGGCTCCACTGAACAGCGCTTCCCTGGGGATGAAGTTGTCCAAGGGTGGTTGTTCCCTGGCTAGGGGCTCCTGCTCTGAGGTGGCAGGGCCATGGCCAGCAGACAGCCCCGTGGGGCAGGTGTGCAGCAGCAAACCCTGCGGGGCAGGTGTACAGCAGCAAACCCTGCCTGTGCTGCCCGAGCCCTGCCGCAGCTGCCGGGACCCCCCAGTGCTCTTCCGCCCCGCTTGCCCAGATTTCCTTCACGGGAAAAACAGGATACAAGTGGAGGGGGAGGGGAGCAGAGCATGCCTCCAGCTCATCCTGACACGGAGGTGACAAACACAAACAAGCCCATCTGCATGGGGAGCACCCCTGGGTCCCACGCTGTATGTACATGTTCCTCTATTGAACCAAAGGAGAGGCACAGGAGACCATGCTCCTAAATTTGGCACCTGCATTTTGGCTTGGGGCCAGCAGTACAAACATCCCCTTTCATCTTCTCTTCCTACTCCCCAGTTTGGAATAATTGTCTCCCCAATCTAAATAGCCGATGATTTGAAGGGTGCTTGCCCTCATTTTGCCAAGCAGCATTACTGCATTCACTGGGCTCAGCAGCAGAGCCAGGATCCAGACAAAGTCTGACTCCTTACCATAACATGCCTAAAGAAACTGAATAAGTTGGCTTGAGGAAGTCAGGGACTGGCGTGATCTCATGTTAGATGCCATCTGTTCAAAGTTCATGTCACGCCTGAGTCTGTTGACATTGTCCAGGGGGAAAAAAGAGAACCCAAGCTTTACTTGGTTATTTGTGGAAAGACCAGAGGAATAAAAAAGCAGTTTGACTGGTTTTGGCTACTGAAATCAGTAGATCTGACCCTGAATGCACACAAGGATCAGACTGGGAGAGCCCTATTTATGCAAAAGCACTTTGCAGAGAACAACTGCACTTTAACACCATTCCTATAAAAAAGGAAGGAAAAAATGGCCTAAGTATTTGAAGGAAAAACACTTATTTCCTGTAAGAGGTTCAGCCAGTGGAGATTGTACCTCTGCTGCCTGCATCTCAACAATGTATTTTAGCCTCAGGTAGGGCTGGCAATGCGAAAGGGCGGGCGCTGTGGTGTCCTCCAAAAGGTGGCACATTTCCTCGTGACCTTTGTGCTCATCATCATTAAATCAGCTGATGTTATGCTGGGGTTTCAAAGACACACTCCCATCCCAACCTTTGCTTTGGATTTGTGACCTTTGTTCTGCTTGCAACACCTGAACCTTTCTACTCCTGCCTGGATTCCTGCTCAGTCCTTCCTGGAGACCTGACAAACTGCAGCTTGGCAAAGGAAAGTCACTAAGTTTACCTGCTGTTTGTTCAAAATGCCCAGGGTAACTTCTGGCCCCAAATTCATCTTCTCTTCTGTTCATAGTTGTAGGGCAGCTGGTGAGTCCTTGCAGAGACCTCGGCTGTAATTTGCTCCTGGGAAGAGCATAAAGGGCCGAGCTGGCCCTGGGCACAAGCACCAGCAAGACTGTCAACACTGTGGCCAGGGCATGGGGAAAGAAACATGAAATTCGCTTTAAAAAGGACATTTTAAAGCTTACCTCAAACTGTTACTTGGATTTCCACGTTGCTGAAGCACAGCCCTGTCAGAAGGACAACCCAAAATATGTCCCTTTTAACTTCAAGGAAGTATAGCCAGCTATCTGGCAGTGTGCAGATAAGAGGTGTTGTAGCATTGGCAGCTTCTCCTGCCACAGCCACCAAAAAAACCCAAACAAAAAAAA
>VZRZ01004141.1:255013-316282 GCA_013398175.1 Climacteris rufus
CAAAGAATTGATCCTTGCTTGTGCTATGCTAGTTATGAGCAATTAAGACAGATATTGCACAGAGTCTGGGTTTTGATTGATAAAGAATGCTGGTAGGGCACCTTCTGCCTTTTTCATATGCAAGGATTACATCAAAATTCCTGGCCACATTGCCACACTGAGACCATCCCCCAGTTACTTCTGGGAAGTAGAACAATCTGAAGAAACACGGACAGAAACATCTGGGAAGTAAACTGTCCTGTTCAAAGTTTACATTTCAGTTCAGCTCAAACCATTCAAATAAAATGAGAGCTGCCTCATGTTTTTAACCTCAGAGGCATTTGAAATCAGACATTTGTGTCAGATCCAAATAAAATAAAAAATCAATCCCAAAATGCAGCCTAAAATGCAAATTAAACCAGAATGGAAACCAGTTGTTTAAAAGAATAATCACATACACAAAGGAACAAAAAAGGCAGAAAAATCATGTTATTTATAACCTTAGGAGGTTCCTCATAATTTCCTGTATCTAAAAAATTAGGATGGTTTTTACTCCCTGCAAAGCAAGGTGGAGAGGGGCTCCATGTTGGCCCAGCTCATGCTGCCCTCTGCTCAGCTGTCTCACCTCTTCCTGTTGCTGGGCCATAAGGACTGACACCTTTGCCAAGAAGGCAGATGAGCAAGACAGCAGTCCCAAAATTTGAACCCTCAAGTCCCACAGTGTGAGAACTGAGATAAGAGTCAGAGAAGCTGTACCTAACAAACCCTGCCAGGCTCATGTCAGTGTAATGCCATGTGGGCTCGGGGCTGCTGTGGCTGGCATGAGGCTGCACACAGGTACGGATGCAACAAGGCTGCAGCCATGAGGGCAGTGGCTACACTTGTGTTACTCGGAGGAGTTTGGTATCCAGAGCAGGCAAGCTGCAAAAACGCAGAGCTTGGCATGGGCTGGAAAAGCTGGCCCAAAAGCTGGAAAAGCCCATGGGAGCCTAGCTTACACTGCTTACACTAGCTACATTGCTCCAGCTCGCCCACTACTGCTGGCCAGGCCAGCCCACCACTGTTGCTGGCAGGTCTGCACTGTGTGGTGGTGCTGATGGGGTTGCTCCAGTGCACAACTATTCCTAGATACTCATCTTGCCATGGGGCTTTAGTACCTGGGGAGTTCATCCCACAGCCCTCCCTCTCCCAGCTCTTCATTGCCCCCACTACTGACTTCACGAGCGCTATTCTAGAGCTAGGGTTATCTGAGGACATATTCTGAAGGATCAATACTTTGAAACCTGCACATTTACACATGTGAAAATTCAGGACTAGTTCTCTGCTGCTAACTCCACCCAGATGAAACTTGTTGGTGTCATTCCTGACTGATGTCAGAATAACTAAAAGCAGACTTGAGCCTTCAGTTTCTACATGCTTAGAAGAATTTCTGTTTTCCTTCATGAAAGAAATGTTTGAATTCATTGTTACACTTGCACAACATTATACTGGAGTGCATTTTTTCCACTGTATAATTTCTACATGAAAAAGCAAAATTAGAGTGAAGTAACACAATATAAGAACAAAGAGAAAATGTATGAAAGAACTGCAGAAAATACCCTCATAACACATTAGAAATCCCCAAATTTTTAAGTTTAAAAAAACATAAAAGAACTCCAAATGCATTATGACAAAAAAATGCATCCTTAGCAAATGTATACACCCTTAATGCTGCCCCAAAATAATGCCGGAACAAGGAAGAGTGTGAAAGAAGTGAACAAACAAAAATTTACTCTATGACTTTTCCTGAAAAATGAGTATCAGGTTAAGTATGAATCGCAAACACTCCAGTGCTGTTATCTAACTACAACTATTCCTGGAGCAGGTGGAAGGCTATGGGCTGATCAAGGTATTAGTAAACACAGTTTCCTGAGTATATCCATCCACTGCCCTGTGCAGCGGGTGCTGTGCCTCTACCCTCCACGGGCCAAAGCACAGAGCTGGAGGAGGACAGGGAGACATGGTGCCTTGCAGCTGTGCTTCATGCCTTGGCTCACACTCCCCGGCCCTCCTTCTCCCCAGGGAGCCAGAAGATGCTGCTGCACTTCCCCACAGCCAGGGTTGGGTATAAGGGACAGAAGGAGGAAACACAGCCCTTCTGAGGCCATGCACTTAGTCTGACTTGCATCAACCATCCTTATTTACCTATGGTCCCACAGGCAGGCTTATGAAAAGGACCTGTCCGCTTTGGCTGTACACTTGAGACACATCCTGCACACTGCTTTCCCAGCTGGGCCCATCCCATCCCAGCCAGTGACTCAACTGTGAGAGAGATGGAAGTGTCGCATACCCCATCACCCTGAGTCACCAGCTATTATTGTCGCACGCAGGTGGACAATGCTGGTGAGAGGAATTTCTCCAGGGTTGCCAGAAAAAGCAGGATCACCATCTCCACATCACCACTGTAAAAATAGACACCTCTCTCTGGGAATTGCTACTTCAGATTGATTTCTAGAAGCTTGTGGCCTCCTGACAGAGATGAGATTAGTTAGTCTCCAGGAAAGGAAGCTCAGTAAGCCTTAGGGAAAAGTATGTTTGGGGGTTCAGGTTCGCTTGGCCTAAGCCAATCCCCACAAAGCATACATGTGGATGCTGTACGGGACACGTGTGCTGTCCACAGAGCAGATCTGCAGTATCAAGCTGTACGTGGCTTCAGCAAAGCTGCCTTTGCCAAACTGAAAACTTCCTGATTTATCAGCTTTGATCTCCTCGGCAGATGAGCATTCAGCGGTTAACGTTTTGCAAGAAAGTCCTGACTACACTGGTTTCGGATGACGTCCCCTGCACTTTCATTTTGGGAGGGATTCTTTTCTGTGCTCTCCAAACTTCAGTCAGGAGTGCCCCGAGAGTTCAGGAGGGAACAAACAGGGCCATTTCCCCTCCAGATGCCGGGAACTTCCAGGCAAACCGAGGGCTGCAGCTTATGCAGAGAGCACAGGGGGCCGCAGAGCAGAGCCGCGCCGGGCGAGCGGCCTCTCCGCCGGCGGCTGCCTACGTGAGCTCCCAGCTCCCTGCGGAGGTGCCAGGGAATCCCGGGCTCCGTTTCCTAGGGCAAGGTTTAAATCTGAAGCAAGTTTTGGCTGCGGGCTGCTCACGGGTCCCAGCCGTTTCCTGAGGAAACGAAGGCTGATGGCACCGCTCCGCCGTGCTTGGTCGCGTCCTTCCTCACGCCCGGGACACCTGGTGAGGCGCAGCCGCAGCCGCAGCCCCAGGGCCGGGCCCGGCCCGGCACAGCTGCGGGAGGCGCCGCGCACCTGAGCCCCCACACTCGGGGCTGGGGGGGCACCGCCCGCCCGGCTCAGCCCGGCCCGGGCCTCGGTACCCCCCTAGCGGCCGCCCGGCCCTTGCGGTGCGCCGGCCCCTGGGAACACGATAACCCTCTGGGAGAAGCACCGCCAGAGTCCTCTCCTGTGCCTGCAGGAGCGCAAGACGACGACACCCTGGCTGGATAAGGGAGCATGAGCCCACGCACGGTGCCTTGCGCCTGGCTGGGCTGTCACCCGGAGTGTCCTTAAATCCACTGCAGGCTCTGCCCCACCCCGAGCTGCTGCCTTGGTGTGGCTGAGGAGATGAAAGGTTCCCCTCACAAGAGCCACAGGCTGAGGGCAAAGGCTGTACTTAGCTTGCAGAGGCTTTCCCCCGTCGCATCAGGACACTGGCTGTCCTTCCAGCGTGTGGTAACAGCCTACGGCCGACCGCATACACTACACATACATTTCCCACCCCAACCCCAATGAGCTCCTCAAGTATCACAGAATCCTACCTGCTTCCCAAGCAGAAACAAACCCCTGCATCTCTCAGATGTCTCTTGTTAAGAGGAGACCAGTGACTGTTCCAACCTGGTTTATGTTCCTCGTTTATGCTCTCCCAAGTGGGCCAGACCCTGACCTCTCCACACAGGGAAGTTTCATCCATCCCCTTCTCAGTGGTCATTTTGTAGGCTGCAAAAACCATGCTGCTGGAGCTAGTGCTCTGTTTTCTGCAAGGGAAAATGCATCTTCCTGTGCAAGGCTGGTTCCCAGGTTAGTCTCCACACTAACACTCTTACCACCCCTTGACTCTCATTGGTGTTTGCTTTTTTAGCAAACCTTTAACTGATGAGTGAGAAAACAGGTCTTCTTCCCTGCCTCTTTCATTGCAGTTGAAAACAGATCAGAAGTGCAGTCAGGGAGCCCCTCTAATGACAAAGAGAAAGTAGTTTTTTGCAGCTGTGGTGGAACAGGACTTGTCTGAAAGTGGGATTGGGCCAGGGTTTACTTTGCATTTTGTTTAGAGCAAAGACCAGAACTGAGTCTTATTTTAATTCCTGACCTATTAGGCATCTCAGCTTCAACATTCCCCATGCTAAGGCAACATAAACCATCTACAGGCTCCTCAGATCCAAAGGGAATTTTTTTAGTTGCAGAAGTCCGGGGTGCATTCCTCTCTACCTAGCAGCTTCTGGATTTCATGAACCAGTCTATATTTAGCTTTAATTTGAAGGATGTGTAGACTGGATGTCCTGTTGGAAGCGAATGGAAAACTGCCTGCTGACCTGACCCTTGCTTGCATTTCACCCAGCAGCTGCAGCCCGATTGGCGCATCAAACACTTTCAAGTCATATTCTCCTCTATAAAGAAATATCCTGAGCTGTGTTGGCTGTGAGCAGGAGGGGAAGTGACCTCTTGGGTCAGTGTTTATTGCAATAGTTATAAGAAACCAAGGAGTGACTCCATGAGGAGGGACATGATCCCAGGACAATGCCTCTGGTAGGGTGGGAACTTGTCTCAATGCTCCCAGTTTGGAGAACTCCACCTGAAATGGCAAGAGCAGGGCTTGAGGGATTGTTGTGTTTCCTTCTGCCATTGGTATGCTCTACAATCTTACACAACTTTATTAAGCATTCTTCTAATTTCCCTCTCTGTAGAACAGGGACAATAACACCATGTTTTGCAATATCCCAGTGTGACTTCAGTAGATAGAGCTTGCACTGCACTGCAGGATTCCTCAGCAGCTTGGCTGTCCATGGCTCAGAAGAGAAGGCAAGTCACTTACTGCTCTTGGCTTGCAGTGACAGCAGTGCCAGGATGTGGATATTGCTTCATGAATCCTTCTGAGAACTTGGCCTGCACAAACTCACACTTGGAAATAGTCTCTGGCTTGTTCAGTCTCCACATTCACATGTCCACCTCCAGTCTCTGACCTAGAATTCTGTTGTCTTTCCATACACAATAATATCAGTCACATATTAGGCCATGGGCTTTTCAAGGTCAGTGGGATCAATATCTGGAAAGCACTAGAAGACAATAACAGGTTGATAAATCACATGGCAAATTATGAAAAGGCCCTCAAGGGTTGTAAAATGTATCGGATCCACTTATCACAACACTTTCTGATAGTTTCTGTGAATCCCTGGTAGTAAACATCCTGCTCGCAGTGCTAAGGACACTTCCCCATTGCGCAATAGCAGGCGGCTGTCAATCCCAACCACTTCTAATACAAACCTGAAGTTCTCCTTTCTTTCTCTAGATGGGAACAACTGGAGTCACTCACCCTGCATAGCAGAGCAATCTCTTCTGCTTTCAGAGCTCATGAGACACAAGTGAGGGCTGTGTGAAGAAATGCTGCTGAATCCCAGATTGTGCCAAGATGTTTCCACTTGTTGAGGAATATATTTGGTGCTGGTAGCTGAAAGGGCAGCTGAAAGCTGTGCAGCTGAAGGGCAAATGACTGGACACTCACAGACACAGCAGGAGCTGATGACTCCAGACTTTGGCAGGCTTAGGCTGTGAGGGTATAAAAGCCAAGGGTTTCCTTTTTTGGGGGGTCTCTCCTTGGAGGCACCCAGGTCAATTTATTTTGGTTTTGCACCATTATTAAATTCTTTTAAGGATCCTGCCGTTTGCTATGGGAGACCTGGGGCTGAGCTGGTAAGGAAACGTTGTCTAACTCTGTGAGTGTGGGGTGTGTAGCTGTGAAGGGGCCTCAGTCCCAGCTCAGGTGGTACGAGTGTGACTGACAGAGTGGCTCCTGGATGGTCAGACAGGAAGGTTTCCTTAACACAGTCTTTGCTTTGCTCCAGGGGCAGTAGCTGGGGCAGCAGCCAGAGGTGCTTTGGGAACAGCAGGGCAGGGCAGTACATGTGAGATGCCTGTAAGACAGTGATGTGCCTGCAGTAATCTATGATCTAGGCTCCTCTATGCTAGTAAATTCAATATTGCCAGGCACTGGATGTATTGCCTACTCTGTCAAATAGCAATATCTCTTGCACTGTTTTGTCCCATGCAGCAGCTCCAGGTATAATACAGGAATTAGCACAACCAGTATGGACAGGAGTGGCTCAATGCTAGCTGGCCTCAGTGCCTGAGCAAAGCCCCAGGTTCATTTAATTTACTAGTGCAGATGTACCCTATGGTTTTCCCAGAGCTGTAATTTGCTGCCTGTTGGAAGAAAGAAACACAGACCTGTAACCTGTCCTAAGCATCTGACACCTCGAAGGAAGGTGGCTCATCATGAAGCTTAGCAGAGCAGGGACTGACACACCACTGAGCAGTGCAGGCACATCCAGCACACAGAGTCCTTTCTACCAATCCTCAGGGGGTATTCACCTCCCCTGAGAACAGCTCTGTCTCCCTGCAGAGGGGTAGAGAAGGACAGACACCTCCAGGAGATGTTTCCTCCCAACCTGGCCCATGCTAGGTGCCTAATTTGAGCCTGGCTGAAAGGGGATGTCTCCTCATGGTTCATGGGCTGGGATATGCCGAAAGGGCAGTTTGCATCCTCCAGCCAGAGAACAATTCTCCCCAAATGATACGGACACAGCAGACAAGTGAAAATTGCAATGAGGAAGAAATGGCCCAGTTATCTTCATCCTGTTAGCTCTGTTCCTGCCACACTGGGTCCAGTGTCCCTTGGAGATAAAGAGCAAGTACCTTATTATCACCATCATGTCTGCCCTTGAGGGTTTGTTCTTTCACCCCCTCCTGTCTTTGTTTCTTTCCCCCTTCCCTGATTTTTTTCTGTGTTGTCTCCCTACTTCCTACCATGCAATTCCCATTTCCCATATGGGTTTCATTCCTACCCTGTCCCCATCCTGTCTGCTAAAATAATCAGCAGTGAAACCCTGAATATGGCTGTTCACATTGTTTCCATGGGACTCGGTGGCAAGCCTCCTAGTGCGATGAATGAAGGCAGGACGCACTTCTCAGAGCCATTGTTTCAAGCTGTCTGCCATCTCAGGAAAGCACTGCCAGCTCCGTTTACATTGAGTCCTTGACTGGTGTGTTTTCTCCTCCATCTGCTGTATGTAAGAAAAGAATTAGGCCCTTGCAATTTAAACAGTGGCTGCTTAGGTTGTGGGGTGCATGCTTCATCACCATGCTTCCCATGGGCCAGAGTTGATCCATGGGAAGGATGTCAGATAAGAGCATCGTGAGATGGTCCCTTGTAAGCAGCCACAGTCTCTCTTTATTCACTCCCCGATGTGGTTGTTTGGAGCAGGAATCTGGCTAGTGCAGCAGTGAGGGTGGAATAGGATTGTCAAACCTGAACTGAGGCTCCCCTCTCTGGAAGCCCTGATGTCATGTTCATCACATTTACACAGTTTTCAGACAGCTGAAAGCATGGAAGGAGACAGCTCACATGTGTTTGGAGAAACCTCCATAGACATCTCCTAACTCAGAGTAACAGTAATGAAAACAGGCTGCAGCACCTTCTAGCTAGGACACACAGTACCTCCAGTCAGTGCTGGTCATTTGGAACATTTTAGTCCATGACCTAAAACTGCCCCCAAGGAAACAGAAATTATGGCAGATGAGTCTGGAAGATAGCAGTAGGATTTGCAGGTTATAAAATAGTTTCTTCTTGGGCATTTCAGATTGTTTTAATAGCTTCCGGGCTCCCAGCGTACAGAAATTGGCAGGACCTTGCCCAATGTCTGAATAGCTGGACCGCACAGTTTACAAACATGATTCACAACAAGAGGACTAAGTGGGATCTGAATATGTATGTAACAAAAGTGGGTACGAAGTGAGACATCCCATCTGCTGAGGAAACCAGTTTTCTGGTAATTTACCAGTTCAAGTACCAGTTTTCTGGTAATTGAAAATTCAAGGCAGTCAATTTCAGTAAAAACATCTTCCCATATCAGGAGAACAGCTTCCCATCCATGTCCTGCCCAGTGTTGCAAGAAATTTGTTCTGTCTGCTACTGCTCTTCCCCTCTTGACCTGAGCGATGGATCAATGTTCTTCTGTGCGGTTTGTATATGCTCAAAGTGTGTAGATAGAGGCCCTGATATAACAAAGCGTGGAGGGTCCCAACCTCCTAACCTAAACAAGAGTTTCCCTGAACACAGGGGAGGGTGACACAGTTTCTTGTAACATGCCAGTTCTTTCACAACCACAAATGGTCCCCCCAAATCTCTCCTAGTTCCCCCCATGCAGAACCAGGCTGTGATGACTCCTCTGTGGGCATGCTGAGAGGGTTTCACTCCAGCAGGAGCGGAGGCAGCTGTCCTATCCAAAGACCTCTGTGAGGATCTCCCAGCTCCTGTGATCACAGTGTGAAGTCCTGAGGCCTTCTGGGTTTGTTTCTGTTTTATGTCTTGTTCTGCGTTGTTTCTTGCTCTATCACATGTATTTCCAGCCTCAGACTGCAGATTCCAGGAAGAAGGGGGATTGAGCAGCCCAACCCTTCCCAGCCCCATTCTGAAGAAGGAGGACCTAAATTACTGTGTGATGCTACTATTCATCACAGTCCCGCAAGGGAAACAGCTTCAGCCTAACAGTTTAAGAGTGCCCTTTCTCTCCAAACTCTGTCACTCAGGAGGTGGAGTGTTTGCCTGAGAGATGCAGGTTCAGGAGAGAGAGAACCTCCTCTAGCTGGTCCTGTGGACCAAATCACTGAGGAGTAGAGAGTGGGCAACAGTGGCAGCAGTCCAGTGGTTAGTGCTCCTGGGTACAAATAGGGATGGAGGGGTTTAGACTCTGATGCTTGAGTAGTTTTTTCTCTTATTATGACAACTGTGTATTTTACAAATTCATCAGAATGCATAATGCCCTCAGAACATCAGTGTCATGGCTACATCAGCTGTGGGATTTCTACAGCACATGATTCGGCCTTGAGGGCTCAAGTCCTTTCCTAGACTGAAAGCCCTTTTCTAGACCTAAGCCTAGGCAACTCATCAGTTTGCCAAAATCATGTTGCCTGATTTACCTAGGGTAAATAGGGCTTTAACTAATATGCTATCCTGTGTCCTTATGCCATTTGTTATTTCATCATCTTTCCTAGGCTGCTGACAGTTTCAAAAAATCAATTCTTTTGTTGATGCAAAATTTAGTGGTAATTACAGTTCCCATTTGCTTTCCCCAACAGCTGGAGAAGGAAGTAGAAGCACAAAGCACATGTGTGGCATTGTGGGTGGGGAGGGAGAAATTCTTCTGCAGTATTTGTAGATTAGAAAGATGGCTGCCAAAAAGCAAGTTCCCAAGTGCCTGGGGTCCACATGTTGCATAAAAGCAGAGTACCATCTCGGCATGGAAAAGGAACATTGCGTGAAGAAACCCAAAATCTCACCAGGTCACATTGTCCTTACAGGACATGAAAGCCCATGAGCTGCAAAGTGGTACCCCATCAGCTGCCTTTGCCACCAGGCAATGTATTTGGCTTTGACTGCTTTGAAAGCAAACCCCTTACAGGAAATATGTGCTGGGTATACAAATGCAGTGTTTCGTTTATTTATGACACAAATGCAAAACCAAACAGGCTTTCACAGTTCTAGGTCACAGATGGCTTTAACGAAAACCAGCTATTGGAATGTTAATAACAGCTTCTTGTACCGTAAGCAATGAGTCCACTCAGTCATGCTTTTAGGAAACTTAACAGTTTCAACAGATCAACCTATTAATCACTTGGCCTTCTAATAGGTCATGCAAGGGCAGCTCTTATGAATTTGTTAGTGTGCTGCGCTGACACTGCTGAGCGGTACCCACAAACATTGCTGAGCGGTACCCACAAATGCCCCAGGTTCTGCTCCTCTGAGGTCCAAAAATTACAGGGTCTCCTCTGAGATACTCATGAACTATTCCTTTGACCCAAGCTGCTTTCATTCAGTCAGTCTTCAGTCACTTAGTTAACTTGGAAATGCTCCTGTGGGTACAAAATTCATCAGTGCTAAGAAGATGACAATTCATGGCCCCACACCAGCCACTCTGGAAACCCAAGTGACTCCCTGGCATAAAATATTGTCCTGTAGTGCAGTGAGGGAAAGATGATGATTTATACTGGCCATGAGAACAACTGTAAGGTGAAATTGTTGTTTTCTTTCATTGGTAAAAGGCAGGTAGTCTGGCTAAATAGTTTTTAGAAGTCTTAGCCTGGAAAAATTGTGGAGTTCCTGTTGATTGAATCCCCATATTTTCCTATGCAAGACCTGCTGCCTGGGCTCCACAGCTCCATTCCTCAGAACCTTCATGTCAATCTGCTTAAACTGATACGGGATGAAACAGACAATGACACCTGTGGGTTTTTTCCAATTTTCAGCAAGAAGCATGCACAGTACTAAACTGCGCCATGTAAACTCATTACTTCTATGTGGTTTTAGACGGTCTTTCAAGCTTAATCACTACTGCTGCCATTAGAAAGCCAGGAAAGACTAACTACAGCTTCACTTTCCTAAAGCTTCAGCTTCAGGAGTAAACACAGGTTTTGTGATCAGGCCTGGTGCACGGCATGGAGTTACAGCCCAGGGAAGCTTTAGCTGTCCTCACTCTCCAGTTCCTCTGCTGCAGTCCTCAGTGCTTCACATGGTGCCATAACTCCTCCCCAGGTCCCGAGGCCAGGGGTGGGTGGGTTCAGCTAAGACACTTAAGCAAAGATGTTTCCCAGTGTGGAAGCAGGTATATGTCAGGTTGTGGGGATGGTAACTTCTGGCACGGGAGCAGGGCAGGCAGCTGGAGGTCATAAGTCCGTTTGTCAAACCTTTAAATTAGCACTTGGTGACTGTGCAGAATTGTGTCATTTATTCTCTCTGCTAAAGGCATGAGAAATGCCTGCAGCAAAGCACTCCATGGGGGGATACAAGGCAGATGAAGCTGCCCATCCTTTGTTCTATATCTGTATCTTACCCACTGTTTCTATAGTTCCTTCCTCCCCTCAGAACATGAGTAACTAGCTGTGTAATCAAGGTGACAGCCTGGAAGAGATTTTCCCATTATTCCTAGTAAAAGACACAGAGACTAATTTTTTGAAGCATTTTGGACTCCTGTCCTCCAGCTGAAATCCAAGTCACAGCAGAGACACTGCTACAGCAGCTTACCCAGTGTTGGGCAGCTGGCTCACCAGGAAGGACATGCTTTGCAATTGAAACAACATTGTCTACAAAGAGTAGTGCGGACAAATACCCCAAGAGTGCATCCCTATCCCTCTACAACGCCTTATTTCAACAGACGGCCACATTTTTAATCAAGGTATTCCAGTGTTAAATGAGAAACCTGTGGCTAACAAGTGCTGATCCATCTGACTACATGGTGTACCAGGTTTTTTCTTTCCCATCTCTACTCATATATACAATTTACTATCCTCACCAGGTAAGCTGGTATATTTTTTTCATCCCAACCAATCACATTCCAGTTACAGACACAACATCACAACTTCTATCACAATGCTGGACTGCACATTTAATACATGTTCCTTGGGGTCTCTGTCCTAATGGGACATAAGCACTTGTGCTTGCCAGAGTCATCAGGAAAGTTCTGTGCTTACCCCAAAGAAAACAGAGTCCCATAAGCTGCAAATGTGTGTATGCACATGCATGCACATCTAGTAGGAAAACCATAATCTCTTTTCCAGTGAGATCAATTCACACATAATAATTGGTTCATGATAAAGAAACAGGACAGATAATAGGAGAGAACTGCTGTAAAATGCAATGATTTGCTTCGTAACACTGATGCTTAGCCTGCTGTCGTCAAAGGTGAAAGTTTAAGACTGAAGCATCCTTGCCTCTCCATGCTGCATGAGAAAAAACAGCATCACAGCCCACAGAAGGCAGTTGTTTTTGTCCAGGGTTCCTGTTTGTTAGTCATTTCCCCTCCTCTGTCCCAACACTCTGCCTCTTTAAAGCCCTTCCAAGATTCCTTATAGGAGAAGGTCTGCTGCCAGCTCAGAGCTTCCTGTTGTACTCTGAGAGAGCCTTATCTGAGCAATCTTCATGCAAACTGCAAAGAGATTTTGTGTTTGTTTGTTTTTTTACAAACCAGGACATTTCTATGGACTAAGCAGTCTCTCTGTGCTGACTGTGGTGGGGCACTTTGTCAGAAAATTCATTAAGTAGATTTGTTTAGTTTGAAGGTTCCAAATAATTCTCTGCCTCTATAATTTTTGCCAAATAAATACTGCCAGGTTGCCTTATTTAAAAGTCCTTTTAAAAGTTCTTTAAATGCCCCAGAGAGATGCCTAGGGATCTGGTAAGTGGCTTTCTACCTTTCTTTGGTCTCTTTTATCTTTTAGTTTTCTAGAACAGCTCTCATCTCTGAGCCTTTACATCATACTTGTCTCAGGAGCCTCATTTTCTCGTAGCTCTTCTCAACAGCAACAGCATCACTGTATTTCTCAGCTTCACTGAAAGTCTGTCAAAATTCAAAGTTAATGTAAAAAATAGGCTTAATTTCTGACATCCTTCTTAATTTTAAATGCCTTCTTACCTCTGCACATGTGCATCTCTGCATAGAAAGCTGTATGAAAGAGAAGCTTTAAAAATACAATTGCATCAACAATCATTTCTTACTAAGTTCTACTCTGGCACTGGATGAAGATGGCTGTTTGTGTCTGGAGGTACAAGTATCTTAGTGTTGCAAGGGGATGATGTTACTTCTCCAGTGGCACCCCAGGCAGCTGTCAGCAAGGGGATCAGAGCACTGGCTGTAGGTGCCAGTACAGCTTTTGGCCAGGAGAAGTCAACGTGAGCAACAACACAAGCTCCCTGGATCAAACTCTGGATGCTAAATTTACTGAGAACTAGGTAGCATGTCTGAGGACACCTAGAATTGGGGCCCCCAGAATGTTCCACTTATTGCAATAGCTATTGAGTATTGATATCCTGGAGCATCCGGATTTTAATGTCAGTAAAGTGATCAACAGCAGGGTTAGGTCTCAGGAAGAACCCTGCCAGAGCAAAGTTTAGAGCAGGGAGTCCTGAATCGCAGTTCTGCCCTGTGGCCTTTTCTCTGAGGCCATCAGATATATTTCACACATTAGGAGGAGGGGTTGTACCTGGGTACTTAGACTCTTCTCATGCTAATGAATAATTATGGACCTTCCCAGACAGTCTATATTAGGAAAAGATTTCTCTGCTATTATTTAAAATAAAAACAGCAGGTGAAGGCCTAATATCCTGGGTCAGTTCTTCATGCAAGAAGAGTCAGGCTGAGTTGACTTTGCTGTCCACATGAATCAAACACTTGCTGTTGTGATTATATCTAGGAATGAGGTAAGGCTGGTCTTTAGAGAAGGAGTACAATGTCCCAGCTGCCATGGAGAACGTGCTTCCTTATTTCTATTCTTCTGATGAAACTGGCAGTGAAAAAGTTGCGGTGCACAACCAGATCACAGTTTATCACCTGAGATGCTGCAGTGAACAGCTTGGTCATGCTCATAGCTTTGGTATCAGCAGAGGCAGTGTCATCTACATACACCAATACAGTGACCCCAGAAATGGACAGCTCAGGAGAGGTTGGAAGTGAAGAAGTGGCAGTTTGCTCTGTGTTGGCATGAGAAAGTGCCAATTCCCGTTTGTCCATGTGTCTGGATTCAATAAAAATTGGTGTGCTGAGCAGTGATTTTCCCTTTGAGAGGTGAATGAAGGAGTCAGAGCTGCTCATGACACACAGCATGGATGAGAAGGTATGCAGCATTTCCATGACTTGGAATGTAACGGTGACAAGTGCTGCACTGTGTGACGATATGGGACCAGGGAAGGCTCCAGCTAATGTGTGCGGTGGCAAATGCTTCGCGTCTCCAAACAAAGAATGGAGAACTCTGTTAAAATCAGTGAAAGGAGAAGGAAATAACAATCTGCTGAAGGAAACTCTTGAGATCCTTACTGGGGTCTTGAGAGAAAAAAAAAAAGAAGAGGTGAGAAAAGTCCTTCTGTTGCTTGAACGAAGCAGCACAATGTCATATGATGTCTCCTCAAGTGGATTCTCAAAACAAGAGAGCAATATGTAGCTGAGAAGCATGGTCTGGCCTCCCAACCCATGGCAACCACTTAACAACCCAAGGGGTGATCTTTACCAGGAATTCATTTGTGAGGTAATGAGAAGAAAACATCAGCTTTGAACAGACCTGTCCAGCTAAGGATGTTGACCATTTTGCCTCATGAAAGAAAACTTGTGGACTCTTAGACAGCACTGACCTTACAACATGACTTCATGCACTGCAAGGATCCTGTTTCTAAATAGCCTCATTTGTAGCAGACACAAATTTTGCCTTTCATTTCTGGAAAGTTTTACTCTTCTTTTCTAATGAGGTTGTTCCAATTGTCCTCACAAGAGACCTGTCAAGCCAGATCTGGGCAGACTGTGACTATGGCAGTATTAGATGAAGAAGGAGCAGGTGGCCATGCCCCTAAGCTCTTTTCTTCCCCCACTGTCACCCTTAGAGAATAGTTAGCAATGCAGCAGTCTTGCTTTTGGCAGCAGAAATTAATTTCCTAGCAAATTATTGAAAACTTACAGTTATTCCTGTTTCCCGCAGCAGCAAATAATAAACTATTAATATCCTCACTTGAAGACCTGTGTGGTTTGCCAAATTGAGATAATTATTTGGCTACTTGGAGCAGACCCCATCAGGTCGCCTTTTGTGTCATTCATTTACTGCTTGGCCCCCAAAGCCTCATTATATGGTGTCCTGGGGAAGAGATAGAAAACTCCTGTCTCTCCACTGTCAGCACAAAATTATACTATGAGCCATCACACCCACAGTTCTTCAGAGCATGAACAGAGCATGGTTCATCCCACTGGCCTCAGATGGTTTTGGAGATGTTGATGATCCTTGGGATGTTACTATCCCTGGCTGAGGGGGAGATCAGTTTAGCCACAGTATCTGTCTAGAGCACTGATGTCTATATTTGATCTAGTTGACTAGACTCCCTTCTAACATCTGAAAAGATGTGGGCACTTCTAAGGGGTGGTTCATCTCAGCCTAAAGCAGAGAGCTAGAACATTTCCGATGATTTGCTCTCTCTCCTCTGACCGAAAAGATACCATTTCTTTAATTTGGGAAGATAGGTTTGCTCTGTCTACCTCTGATAGAGCACTCATCTGGGGGTCATAAAGTCTAACATTCAATATGAAGTCCTGGGGGTAGGCTGAGAAGCCTGGATTGGGCACCCTGACTGTCAGCATGAAACATGATGGGAGCAATGTACTTCCCAAGGAAGAGCTGCAGCATCACAGCCCCAGCAGGACCACTGAAGCACCAAAACACAGTTGGTCACAGATCTCGCCCTGTCACCAGCTGCCACCATCCTGATCAGGTGGGAAAAGGAAGAGGTATTGGGTGAAAAAGCAAGGTAGGCCAATAGCCAAACCACTTCTGCCTACTTCTGAGTGCTTCTGGAGAGCACTACCACTATCATGCTGATGTTTTTTCTTTGTCATTTGTAACCAATTCTTCTTTAGTCTCCAGACACTGTTTGTCTGCAACCTTTTCAGGTTTCCCTTCCAAACATGGGCAACTCATCTGCTCTGGACTAAATGTGGCCCAGCCCTGCCAGCCCATGGAGGACTGAAAATTGCCAAGGAGAACACCAAGAAAGGAACAAAGGCTGGTTCAAATGTAAGGTAAGGGCATCTCCTAGACAGTCACATGAACTCTCACATCACATTCCCAGCTCCCGTTTTCTGTCTGCCCAGGTTGGTCGTCCCTTCATCTGAGTCAGTTTTCAAAGCTGCCAGCTGTCCTGTACTCTCAGCTTCACGACTCTGGGCTCCTTTCTCAAACAATAACCTACTGGCAAAAGGAGAAGGGCAACAGAGTTTGCCTCTTCCACTTCAGACCAACATAAATTATTTGATAACAATCATTAATTTGATTTTTTCTTTTTTCTTTTTTTTTTTTTCATTTACAGACCAGTTCAGAGAAGGGAGGAAGAAGTGGCAGACAGTATCTTGAACCTATTAGTCATGGTGTGAGATGAAACTGAAAACTTTCTAAGTAACTGAAAGGTCTAAATCCTCTTGAATGTTGTTTAGATACTCAAAACCCCAAACCCCAGTGGAAGTCAGAGGAAATTATAGTCTTAAATGTCTTAAGCTGATAATATCTTAGCAGCTGATAAGTACACTCTGATACCTTGCAAAATTTTGCCTATTTATAAATGAGCTTTTTCCCTGGCTTTCCTCAGTGCCAACTGAGTGCAAGTGTTGGCAAGATCCGTGCTAGTTTGTCTGGACTCCGAACCACTTTGCTGAATACTTAATCAAGCTGCTCGCCTCCCTTTCCCAACAGAGGCCATTTATGCTGCAAGAGAATCAGCTGGTCGATGAAGCAGACAAGTGGAGCCGGGGAGAGGGAGCAAGCTCTTTGAATGGGATGAGAACAGAGCCACCGGCACCTCAAGAAAGTTTATCTGTCTCCAGTGCCAAGCACACACAGTGCTAATCTTTTGTTGCCATGAATATTCAAGCCCAGCTGCCAGCAACAGAGGGAGCAGCTGCAGTGGCAGAGCTGGCAGGTCCCCTCGTGGTGCCCTCGCTTGCCGACCCTGGCATCTGGGTCTGTCTGGGTGTGGGGAGGGGGAGATGCTGCTTGCATTGCAGACAACAGACAACGAGACATTCAGCAGCCTAGCCCCATGCTTCCTAAGCAGCAAGAAGTCAGGAACACGCTCACCCTGGAGAGCCCAGGACTGTCCTCTCTTGCTAACATGGCTATGCCAGATGCTCCAGATGCTTGGGGTCATATGAAGCCCTGGAGGCAAGAGGTGAGTCTGGGACAAGAAAGAAAAACAGCTGGAGCAATATAAGACAGAAGAATCTTTTCTGCTGCTTGGAGAAACTAAGTGAGACAAAATCCTGCAGGCTCCCTGGAAAGGCAGACATGCATAGCCCTAGGCAGATCACAAGTCTCATGGCATATTTGGCAAAGGGACATACTTGGTAGCACGGCAGGGTGGGCTGGTGAAATACCATTAGAAGAGTGCAGCACTGGTCACTGACAAGCTGGCAGGTGAATGCTGCTGCAGTGTCATGGAAGAGTTGAAGGATTTTTGTCATGTGAGGTGGGAAGCAGCAGTAGGAGGAAGACATGAACTCTTCCAGATGGCCAACTTGTCCTTCTCTACAATTTAGGGCAGCATTTCAGGGACAGGGCACTGTAAGAACAATTCTTTGCCTCAGCATACTCTATAGAGGCAGAGAAATGCCCTGGAACAAGTGTCAAAAGACAATAGTTCAGAGCAGACATCCATGCTGCTGGGCATCACTTTGCCCAGCACCAAAGTTATCAGAGGCTCTATTGACCCTGCCCTGGCATGGAAGGTCACTGAGATCCACTTTACATAGATTTCCCTTGTAATGCACTGAAATACTCTAGGGAAAAAAATGGAAAAAAAGAAAAAAAGATGACTGGGGAAGGCAAGGCCAAGCTTCTAGAAGCATCTGAGGTTCAGATTTCTTGCCACCAAACCCATAGTGGTCTCTGTCATAGAGCTTTGGGAGGTTGGAGACTGCTACTCAACTTGTTACTTTTGTGCGTTGAAGAAGGTAGTTCCTGGAGCTCTTGCTATGGTCAGTTGTCAACTGCTGACATTCAAAATAATTCACTCCCATTCTTCTGAGTCTCTAAGTCCCTTCAGGAAAGCAGACCTCCAGAGCGGCAATTCATTCATGTTACAGTGCCACAAGCACACCACCACCTAACCAGAAGTTCAAAGTTCCTGCTCTCTGGCACATAACTTCCCATCAAGCACAGGCATACAGGCAGAAAACAGACCAGTTATCCAGGCCTCCTTGGTAGAGGGCTCAGAACTGTGCAGTAGTTGATATTGCTAGAAAAACTACCAGAAACAGAGATAGACAGGTCTCCTCAAGAGAGCCAACAGCTTTTGAAGGCTAAAGGTGGCTATTGTGCAGTTAGCTATTGATCTCCGGGAAAGGGGGACTGGGATTTTTGACAAGAGGATCAGACTTGATGATCTGGGGGTTTGCATCCCCAGAACACTTTATTTAGGCAGTCTATTAGGAAAAATGAGCCAGATACCTGCCTTGGGACACATTTTAGGATACCGCATGGACCAGGGTAAACGCTCTTAAGCAGCACTGCAAAGAAAAAAAAGGGGATCTCTTGATGATGTTGAACTTTCCCGTCCTCAATCCTGTCTGTATCCTTCCAAATTCAGAAAGAAAGTCTGTCCTAACTGTATCTGCAAGTGGGACATCTCAGACAAAGGGGGGAAAGTAGGAATAAAGGCAGGAGGAATTACATCTATCAAAATGTTTCATTTCATGTTTTCTTTGCCTTTTTCGTATAAATTTATAAAATATAAACTAATTTGAAAAAATTAATGACATATTTTATGTTTAAGTAGGAGTCTTAATGATAAACACAAATGTAATAGTACCAGCTTGAATAATCTGATTTTTGCCTAATTGCAATTTTCCCAGTTTTCTGGCAACACTCTTCACATAGTAAGAGCCCTGCCACCCCACAGTCCACTTGCCTGGCACACATCCCATTCAGTATTAGAATGGACACAGAATATAGGTGCTTCCCATAGATTTATGGGTATCTTTGTCCCTAGATTGATATTAAATGATAAACAGTTTGTGGAAAAGAGCTTTATCCACAGTAAATCCACCTCCGCCTGCTGCTGCTTTTTCACACTAAGAGGTCAAGGGTTTAGAAACTGATTTCAGACGCCCAAGCTGTTACTGACAAAGTGCTGGTATAGCAGAAGGAAGGGCCATGGTCACAAAAGGTATCTTTGTTTGCAAGAATTTAAAATCACTTCTCATATTCCACTAGTACTATATTTCCTTCCTCCAGGTTTCACCTTGGATTTAGCTACATCCTTCTGGCCTTAGTATCATTGCATATAGTTTTGTCCTGTTTTTTCTAGATTTGAACACATTGGTTCTCATGAAATTCAGTAGCATCAATCTGCGCTCTGAGAGTCTGCATGACTTTAGCCAAAGTGTTTTTGACAAACCCTCATTGCTTTGAAATGCTGGTCTGCATCTCAAACCCACCAGGTGTGCACACAGTGATGCTGCTGTGCCACATGAGCACATTATAGACCAGATGAGCATAAAACAAGGATCTGGTAAAATGAAGAGGAGGACAGAGCTGTACCTGGGTTCCCCTTTCAGCACAGTGCTCTGGGACAGATTCAGTCTGCTCCAGACCTGGCCAGTGTCTGAACTTGGCTCCATGACGTTTATCATGTACAAATTCATCTGATGGAGTTGTATGCCTGATTTAAGACTACTGTGGGATAGGAGAGGGGCCTGGTGACTCCAGCAATGTGCATTCCAAAATGAGAAAGCCCCTACAAACTCTCATCACAAACCATTGCAAAGGGGAGAAGGGTTTTAATAAGGAGAGAGAGCAGCAGAAACTGACAATGCCAAGAAACAGGTGAGGGGTTCTATGTATGAAGTTTAGGAAAACATAGTCAAGGGAATATTTAGACTTTATGATTACCTATATATTACTAAAACCACACCTGAAATGCCACCGGGGTGTACTCAGCACCAGGTGCAATTGGGTTTAACCCCATCTGAAGGAAGCTAAGGGGCTTGGTGCAGACACATCTAGTTCCTAGATGCCCAGCATCCAGAAAAGAGTCCAGATCCACAGACTGGGGAGGCACTGAGTCTCCTCACAAGACTGCTCCACCTTGCAGATGTAAACGAGATCCCCCACACTGGCTAAAGGGGAATTGTGCACTTCCCACAGAGGAAGGCAGCTCAGCAGATGAGGGGGTCTAGGCTCCCGAGGGAATGTAGAATCAGGATCTCTCTTGCACTCATCTTCTGGCTCAATGGGTATTGGGTTTTTTCCCCACATAGTGAAACTTTTTCAATAGGAGCCATCAAAACTACTCCCCAGCATCCTGTGTCTCATCTCAGCAAATACACACCTGGGAATGGGTTAGATGAGCTCTGAGCAAGGCAGGTACTAAGTTGTTCAGCCCCCCCCCAAAAAACCCTTTTCTGGGCATGCTGTTTCTTTTAAGGGCAGGGAGTGGAAGGGGGGAAGTGGATTTAAGCTACATGGAAGAGGAGAGTGGGAATTTCTGGGTTCACAACGTGAACTCAGCTTCCTGAATTCTGCCAAACAACCTGTTCAAACACCTAACTCTTTACTTAGGCCAAACAAATAATGAGTACAGTTAATCAGCTATATTTGCAATCTCAAAATAGTTTGTGCATGTGTTATGGTGGGAGGGAGGGTGTCATGCAACGACTTGCAGAGTTATCTGTGCTTGGCATATACATCAAAATTTCCCTTCATTCCTCCAGTTTGACATAAGAGTAATTACACAGAATGGAAGTGTCTGATTTTTTGGTGATGTGGAAGTTCTCAGCTCTGCATGCCACCCTCCACTGGGGGCCAACTGAAGCAAGGACTGCCAGGGCGAGTGTGTATGCTTGAACCCATCAGCTGGTCTTGGCATACTGGCTGGTCCCAGACCAGGTTTGTGGAGCATACTAGAAGTGGATGCAGCTGGCAGGAGCCTAGGAAAAGGGGAGGGAGAACTGGGAGAATGAAAATGTGACACATACCTTGGGTGGCAAAATATCTTGTTTCAGCGCTGACTTGAGGGCAATCAGTGAGAAGGGAACTGATTCAGAGGGCTTTCTTCTGCTCAAAGGCAGAAACAAACCATACCAGCAACAGTCCATTCTGTCCCCTGTCCTGAAATTCACCCTATACAGGGAAGGCTGCACTGCTCCCTGAAAGCCCCTTTCCCCAGGGAGGCTGGAAACACTCCCTCAGCCCAGCGTTGTCTCTGACCCACTGGCCATTTAAATTTGCTAAGCCTCCCACTGCTTCCTGCATGTCTGATGTCTTCCTCTGCCAGGCTAGAGTCTGGCCTCTTCTCCCTGTTTAAATACAGGCAAGATGTTTTTGTTGTAGTTGTTTTGTAACAGATTCTTAAGATATTTCCTGTTTGGTTTGGGCCTTTCCCCCCCTATTTTTTAGCACAAATTGGGTTTTAATGCCTATGTATTCAAGGCAAGAACCTGCCCAACCCTACAGCGGCACTGTTTGGTGCACATTCTAAGCTCTGATCACCTAATCCATTCTTCCCTGGGAAGCAGACCTGCCAAAAACCACACAGTTTGTAGAGTTGTCTGCTGGAGTCTGCACACAGCCTGAGAACAGGTTGGAGAGAAGGATCTGACTTGTCCAAAGGGCATCTGTCTTGTTTTACCAGGTGCCAGAAACAGCAACTGGACTCTACCCACTGCCTTGTAGGTGGCAATATTCTTCACAGTTTCTACAGCACTTCCAATTGCCATTTTTGTAGAATTCCCTCCAAGTCTGCTGTATCACACAGATGCGGCTGCAAATCACTCTGACACTGCTTTAACATCTTCAGTCTTTTGTGCTAAAGTGATCCAGAGAGCAGAGGGTCTTGTTGGCAAATTAACTGAGGCTTGGCACAGAAAACACAAAGACCTTAATTCTAGATTTTCAAATGACCCCAGGGACTTGCCATAGTTAAAGGAGATGTATAGTAACATCTGTAATTCTTTCTGTTGCACCCCCTGATTTGCAGTCCTCCAGGAAATCTGTGCCCAGAACTACAAATATGGCCAAATCCATACTATAGTTGAACTTAAAATAAACCAAAAACAGCAGCATAAATTTCTAACCAAGACTCATACAAAGAATCCAGTTCTACCCAAAAAACAGACAAACAGAATTGCTTGAACACTTCCAATGTCACAGGAACAGCCTGGTGCTCTCTGGCTTTTGTCCTCAGTGGAATATGGGGCCACTACCCTCTCAGATGCTGGGGAGGACAGGCTTTACAATGTGCATAAATTAGAGAAGAAGCTGGAGGATGCACTCCATGTGTCAGGCTGTACTGAATCCTACATTCATGAGTGGGCAACTTTTTACAATCATCAGTTGACTGTTGGGCCACGGAATATCATGAGCCAGCAACCACCCAACGCATGTTAAGACAGCTCAGGGCTGCCCATCTCACCCAGCACCCCTTCAGACCCAGGAAACTGCTACTGCATTCCCCACATGGACAATCAAGCAGCATTTGCAGTCTCCAGTTTTGCTCACAATCCAAAAAACAGCTTGAAATTCTGGTGGTGGTGTTTCCACGTAGCTGTCTGTAGCACACAAGAATTCTTTGGATTCTTGACAAGTGACAAAGCTTTTGTTTAGGCATGAGAAAAGGATGAGGGTGCATAGCAGGGCTGGAAAGGGATATTTCAGATAGTCTTATGCTACCCCAGCCTATGGCTATCTGCCTTACAGGTGCTTGACTGCTGATGTAGCTCTTTTATGCTCTGTATTGCTCAGGTCTGTGGTTTTTAACTTGTACTATGTGTTTGGCTCCAAGGTTTCCCTTTGTCATGGCAAATCCATCAATAAGAAAAATCTGGAGACATCTGTAGGACAAGGACTTGAAACTGAACTCCAGTTCATCAAAGTACTTAAAGTGCTTGCATTGAAGTGGGGCCATAAATTCTAGTATAGTAAACTGCTTCTAGACTGACCCCTGTCCAGCATAACACTGTGCCATGCCATTTTGATATGAACATTGATATATGGCATTTAGATCTTCAAAGATTTAAAAAAAAAAAAAAGTGGGGCACCTAAACTAGTGATCATTTCTGAGCCTAACTCAAACAAAAAATCCAAGTCTCTGTTTTGTTGCTCTCTTAATAGTATAATTGTGGCCAGATGTATGGTGCCTATTTTTTCAAAGCAAACTGAATTTTAGAGGGAAAAAACTTAATTTCGCAATTTGCTGATGCAGTACATCAAGCTTATGCCAGAGAAGAGTTGGCTGACATGCAAATTTTCCAGTTCATGCATCTTATGGGTAAATTATCATATTTATGCTTCTATGCTTATTTCAATACTAGAACTTTTCTACTGGGTCACTAGGAAAGTTTACAGCATGTCTGAGCAGTGATTGTCTGATGCACAGTGCATCCAAGTACTGCATTACATGTGTGTGGAGATACAGCTTGGTTCCATGGCACTGGACACAAAGCTGTGTCCCACCCAGGCTTCCACCTGGGAACCTCAAAGGTCCCAGCAATGGCAGGTAGATAGTAGGAACCTGGCTCATGAGGGGTGAATGAACTACAAAAGGGGTAAAAGCATTCCCTGACTTGACACAGCGGCAAAAACGTGCACCTGAGCAGGCCAAACCAGGGAGGGGATGGAAGCTGGACTAGCCCTGAGCTGCAGTGCAGCTCTAATCCCAGCTGCCCCTGTGGCAGGTGACAACTGAGGCAGAGTCTGGGATATTTAGCGTACCTGTCAGTCATGTGCCATCGCCACAAGAGCAGATGGGGCAGGCACGGCACGCAGGGACCTGCTTGTGCGGCAAGTAAATACACAGAGCTCGTTCAAGGCTCTTTCCCCGAATACACTCTCTGGTTCACCCTCAACCCAGTCCCACGTGCGGACAGTCGGCAAATTTGGCCTCAGGCCCAGCCTCGAGGCTGCTCTTAAAATTCAGTGTCGATGCAGCGCCACTGTCAGCTTTAGCAGTGCATCTCCCAGGATCCCGGCTCCCTGCACCCACGCCGAGCGGCACTGCGGGCTCCGCGCTCTGCTCCCACACGCAGAGACACCACACCAAGCATTTTTCCAAGGTAGCTGCTGCTTGCTCCTCAGAGGTTTGCAATTGCAGGGCAGAAGGAACTAAACTCTTCCCAACAAAGCAAGCCGCATGGAAGCAACGTGTTAGCTTACCCCAAACTGTGAATCACTTCTGAAAAGGCAGACCTCTTCCCGGTGTGTTTATACATATAGAGAATCTGCATAAACATGCCACATGTCTAAGCACATGGACTCAGCCATATGCACCCATGAATACACACACGCTTCCTTCCGTGTGCGTGCGTGTGCGTATGTATCCCTCTGCCAGCACCAGATTTCTGGCAGGAGCTCCTTCTGCCCTTGCCCCACAAACAGCAGGCACTAATTCTCCCATCTGCAGGCTTCACCCTTTTCCTTGCCTTGCTTTCTTGCCTGCCAGCAGACATGCCCTCTCTCTACCTAGTCAGTCTTGCAGTCTCCCCACCACTTCCTAAACTAGTGCTTTTTATCAAGCAAATTCTGTGTTGAAGCCTGGTGTCATCAGGGGAAGAGCTGGAGAGACCAAACGCTGCAGTGATTAAGACAGCATGATGTGCCAAGACTGTCCACATCCCCCTCTGACTGGCACCCAGAGGCACAGCTGGGCACACCTGAAAACCCCAGAAACAGAGCAATGACACACCACTTGTCTCTGCCTTGGCTTATGGTGGACTGTATTGCATACTGAGGATACAAACACAATAGCAAGAGATCACAAACAGGGGTTTCAAATATGCTGATTTCTATTTTTCTTTTGTTTTCTAAATTTGTCTATAGGTTATTGTAATTCTGTGTAGCACAGTGATGCTTTGGCTCAAAGCCAAAGGCAGTACTATTTTGAGGCAGCTGACTGCAAGGTTAGAAATTGGGTTAATACATTTTTAAAAACAGCTTTAATATTAGGTGGTCATCTGCTTTCCCTATTAGATCAGTCTTTTTAATCTTCAGCTATGCTATTTAGCTGCATGCTATTCATGCAATTTCACAGTTATTTGAAAACCAGACTTTGTCCCAGCACTTCTATCTTATGTGTTTCAAGAGATAGCATCAAATCTAACCTCATCTAACCAAATCTAACCACTGAAAAGATGAAACCTTCATAGAGAACTGCCTTAGGTTTGATTAAATTAGAAATGCATTTACACTTTCTTTTCCTGACTCCTCACAGAAGTTTTTTAAACCAATAAAAGTGTTAAATTCAGTCTGCAGTGAAGGCGGTGTGGATGTTTCTTCTGAATGATTGTTCACTATTTACCACTTTCAAATAAGAATGATAAATTTGAGACTAAGTCCTGTAATATTTGTTTTGACAACACTGCTGAATTAAAAAAGCTCAAATGACCATCCTGATATCTCTTTAAACCAGCTTTGTATAATTTTATCAGACATGATTACATTTCTTTGTAGCACCACCTCCTTAAGAAAAACAGAGGCAAAAGAGGGTAAAAAGAAAACAGAAGGTGTAGATGAGGAAAACTTCAATTTTTTTCTTACAACAAAAAGAGTTCCAAAGCTGGCCAGAATGTCTCTCTCACATGTTTTTTCCTCTCCCCAAATCCTTCCTAGGTTGTGTCATTTTAAAAACCTGCAAACTGGGACATCAAAGAGATTCTAGGCATAAGAGGAAAGCAAGCATGGAGGCACTGTAAAGAATTAATACACAAAGACCTGTGGGATTAGTGCCTGGAGATTTAGGTCTGTTCACAGTCACAGTGGTGACTGTGTAGACAGGGCATAAGAAAATATTTGCCTTGAATATCAGAGTTTCCTGGTCAAGGGTTTTGTCAGCTCTGCCTTGCAGGATGGAAAGGCAAAGGCAGCACAAGCAGATCTACACTGAAACAACAGCTCAGTTACTGCCTCAACACCAGATCCCTTCCTCCCAGTCAGGGCTGTCACAAAGCCAGGTTTGGTTTTGTTGGGGCAGTTTGTTTTGGTTTTGGAAGGATATGCTTTGTCCTTGAGATTTTTTCTTGTTGGACAACCAACATTTGGGGCAATGCCATAGATTCCATCAATGCGAGAGCCTGCTGCGCCTTTTCTTCCTAGACTGAGCCCCCAGCCTGCGAGACCAGCATGGTGTCTCTTGATCCTTCCAAATGAAATTAGGAAAATGGGCCGGCTGACTTGCATCTGCCCTACGCTGCACGGAACAGCATTGCAGAGAGGGCGCATTTGCTAGGAGAAGTAATAAATGTAATTTCCTCCATGAATTAGCTGTGCCACACTGGCTCCAAAGGGGTCGAAGGGAGAACAAGAAAAGAGCCACTGTCTGTTAAAATACCAGCCCCTGACTTATCAAAGGAAACGGGGTATCAGGTCATACTTCAAAACCTGATGACAGCCGTTCAGGGGATTTGATCAGACCCATTTCCTTAGCTCAATTTTTACGGGGCACTGGGTACCTTAGAGTGAGCAAGGAGCCCTCTGTGCCTTTGAGGAGAAGGTGACTGAAGGATAGACCAAAGGGATGGAGGGGAGGGCAAAGCAGGCCACCGGGTTGTAACCAACTGGCTCTGTTGGTGCCTGAAGTGACCTTGTGTAGAAGCAGGAAGAATTTCAGGTCGGCAGAATGTAATTACTCTGGTTGGACAGTTGCCAAGATTCTGGCATTAACATCCCTATGCCTCTAAAAAATGCCACAGGGCCAGAACTATAGATTTCTCCATGGCTAAAAAACAGCACTGGAGAGGTAGAGGAGCCTGTAAGCTTTGTGAGCAGCTTGAATTGTTACATGGTGGGGGTTGCAAAATCAGTTACACTTTCCAAATATCTCTTTTAGCTTAATAAACATGGCTAAACTAAAGGGAAATGGTGTATATTTCCCCCCGTCCTTTCCTCTCTTCTAGGAAAGGAAGAAGAAATTCCCATAGAACTGTAGCAAATACAACCTGGTAAAATAGCACACAGAGATTATTTATCTTCCCCTCTTTCCCCACTCTCATTGCTTTTTGCAAATCAATCTCATTCAGGACAAAGTCTATAGCAGACAGAACAACACTCAATTCTAGCACTGTCCCCAAACCAGACGAAGACTGAGGAGCTACAGTGCCCCCTACAAAACAAAGGTGAGGTTCTTTTTTCTAAGCACCCCCTTCTTCTTTGCAGCAGTTCAGGGGAAGCCAAAATGAGTGCCCTACACTTGGCCAAAGTTTAACAGGACTTCCTGTAGCACAAGAGGCAAAAACACTATTACAAAGTTTCATTGCAAGCAGAAACACTTTGTACAACCAGGTGTGGAGGTTTCCTCCAAAATCCAGGGCCTGCATCTGGTGCCAGAGGAGAGGAAGGGACACGCTAGCACCACAGCTGTATTGGATTATATTCATAATTCTCAGAAATGTACAGAAACCCTTTCCAGCATGCAAACACTTGTGTTTCAGGATTAGTCTTGAAAAGGCAGAATCGAATTCTTCCCTTTCCTGGCACTCTCCCCTTGACCCACAGGGGATCAATCAGCTTGTGAGCTACAGACAAAAATTTGCACACAATAAAGATTCTTTTCAGATACAGCATTTGGGAGGGGCTCATTAGAGGAAAAAATGGCACTGCTTTAGACAAGGAATGGCATTAACATTTCCCCATGCAAAAGGCAAAGAAAGTTATCAGTTACACAGACACAGGCATGAGGTTCTGAGCACGGAGGCTTGGAGAGCCACATGCCATCACTGTACACTGCATGTGCAGCCATGCCACACGCCAAAGTTGTGGCTGTGCAGTGTGACTTCACTTATAGATCAGTCCTGTGCCTCCTTACATGCCAGTTGTATGGAAGAGCTTGAAAAAGCAAGATGGAATGGTCACTGTCACCATTTCTCACATCTTTCTTTTCAAACGTTGTTTTAAAGCCCAGACTCTGAAAAAAGACAATGATAAAATACTTGTATTTTCAAGGTTAGCTTCTGTCCTTCTCTGCTATAGAAGAAAGTGTAAAAAATGCTGGAGGCCCAAAACAGAAGCAATAGAACCTTATTTTGTAAGTGTTAAGATTTCTTGGTCTCATGCTCTCCAGCTGGCAAGATTGTTTGAAAGCCCTGGGGGCTTCTTGCTCAGGAGCTTGCCTTTCATACCTGACCTGCAATATCTAAACAAACATGCAGGAACACATTCTTTCATTTCTTTCCTACAATTTTTGCTCTTATAGTTATTTGTATTTTATGAAAGCTAGTTAGAGAGATGAATAGTCTAACTCTCCATGAGGGCTGTCTTTTTCCCAGGGGAAAAATCTGTAAGCTACGATAGTGTTGTTGCTCTTGTTTGTACCTAAGAGTCAAATGAAAGTCAATTACTCCTGCACAGATTTTTGGTGGAAGTGCATTTGCCACTTTTTATAACAAGGAAAAACAGAAGCAGACTGCCAAACAAGCTCATGTGACTCACTGCAAGTTAATCACTCAGTGCTATTTCTTGTATACACAAAGTTTTTCGGTCCCAGCATGCCCAATCCTCAGAGAAGAATCTCCCCGTTACTCTATTTTGACTCACTACAATTGCATTTCATCTGTAGCATCAACCCAAACTGAAGCCCAAACTGTTCTGCATGCCAGTGAGAACAGTTCTACTGGGCAGATTAAATAAAAAAGGACAAAAAAAGGCAGTCATGAGATGTCTCAGATTATGCAAGGTGATGCCCTGATGTAATGCAGAAAACACCCCAGGAAGAGGATAAGTATAAGCTAAAGTGAAGGAAAAAAAGCTGGAAAAACTGACCACAGGCTTGTATTTTAGGCAGGGAAAGGAAGCTCAGCTGGTGTCATTCCAGTACAGAGCAACTTTATTTCAATCACATTTAAGCAGGCAGTGCTTGTGAAACAAAGCTGTCCATACAAGCACTGCCTGCCTCAGAGATACTCTGTAAGTCAAGGCCCTGCTGAGATTGTGTGGTCATAATTGTTTGATAATGCTCAAGCACTATATTTGCACCCCAAACCACTGCAGGTGCTATTTTTATAAATAACAAATTTCAAAGACTTAGGCATATCTTAATCAAGGTGCAATACTGAATAGGTACATTATGGCAGCCTTCAAAGTATTCCTCAGTTCCTGAGGAATGAAGACATGAGAAAAGAGCAGCAAGAAACAGCCAAGGACTTACTAGGTGCTCACTGTAAAGTCACTGGATTGCAATTATGGTAGTCCCAGTGGACCATTAAGAAAGAGTATTTTCTTTTTTTAGAATGACAACAATGCAATTTTCTGGCCTCCCCATGCATGATTGGAGGTCTCACATTTCTGGATGATCTGGATTAGTGTAACTTTAATCTGCTGCAGCAATCATTCCATCACCAGCTCTGGCAGCAGTCCAGGCAGAGGACAGAAAACATCCAACAGACTTTCTTTGGGAGCCTTCTTTTCCCCATCCACTTCACAGACATGGTGACAGAGCTTTTCCTGACTCAGAAGTAAGTGTGTCTTATATTCCCATTGGCTCTGAGAGCCTGAGATAGTCACATGGCCATCTGACACAGGTATCATTCTTCCCATTTTATCATATCATTATGTGACTCAAAGGCCAGAGTAGGCAAGTATCAGAACCAGGAAGATGTACTAAGTTTTTTACACCTTCAAAGAACAACAGCATTAAGCAGATGGTAACTTATCATGAACTATTTTATTTGGTTCTGGTTTGCATTGGTTTTAAGAAAAAGCTGTTGACTGCATGAAGAGTCCTTCATGATACATTACACTTATCAAAAGAGGGGGAAAAGAAAAAAATCATCAATACTCAGTTAAAAACAGACTCCCAAGCTGTCCCTTGGTCAACTCAGTAACTGAGAGCGGGAAATGGAGCCCTGCTGAGCAAAAATTAGAATTGTGCCACTTCTCACGTGTGGTGGCAGATTAAATTGTGATAGCCATGAAACAATCCCCCCTCCTCTTCCTTCAACCATCCACCATGTCTTCCTAGAGTGGGAAGCAGCATGCTCATTGTAGGATCAGCTGGTAAAGTGACATAGCAGCTCCTCTACCACCATCATGTATCAAAGTTCAGGTCACAGTGTGTTTTTTTGCTATCTCCTGCTAACTATCAAGAGGTAGGATGCTCCTCCCCACCAGATCCTCTTTCTTACTTAGCAGAGCTGTTTAGGCTGGCTCAAGAAGAGAATAGTAGTTGTTCTCTGACAGCATTGATTTTTCTCTTCTATTCAGATCTTCTCCAGCTAACACCACTGCAAGGCAACAATTTTGGGGAGGGACAGAATAGCTGAGGGCCCTAATCTGTTCAGACATCTCAGCTTAATCTGTTGCCTATACACTACCTGTATCATCCCTACTCTGCAGCTCTTAGCACTTCTCCAGAGCTTCTGACCACCGGGCTTAAGAAGTGCCCTGCCTTACTATGGCCTGGCCAAGACTCAGGATGTATAGCAGAGTGGAATACTTTGTGGGGGACCCAAAAACTTACACCACTCATGGCTGCAAAGCTTCCTAGCTCTTGTTAAAAAGGAACATTAGCCTCTACAAGTATCCAGTTCTCTCTCAGAATCACCCACCACATCACAGACAAAACACATTCAGATTCACTCTAGAGTTGGGGCAGCTATGAACGAGCCCCTTTAAAGATTAATTAAAAGTGTGCCATCTGTACATAAAACAACCTGCACTTGTGAAGCCAGACATCTTCACTAGGGAGAAAGGCTCTCAAGTCAAAGGCAATAAAATATCTCAGTAGGACTATTGCGGAGTTTAAATTCCCTCTTTGAAGTACCACACAATACTGTTGTTATGTGTATTAATGAATAGCTCAGTATTCTCAGACTAGTTAGTTAAGCACTACAAGGAATTAGAAATGCCTTGTGCCAGCCACTCTTTTCTATGTAGTCACTGGCAAAGTTTTTGTGGTAGTTTGACTCTAAAGTCTTAAAAGTGTCATTGCTGAGGGTTTCCATAGTAGGAGGGAAGGAAGAAAGTGAAAGCAGGTGTACTGGATAAATAATAAAACCACTACAATTTATTTCTGAAGAGTCCCAAGCAACAATTTCAGCAAACACAAGTGTTCAGCAGCACTCTGGATAAGTACATGCAAAGAAGGATGAGACAGAGACACGTAGAAATGTGAATTACCTATACTCTAATCCCTCTTACTCCTTTTGCTTATGTTCATTTGCAAAAGACTAAGGCCAGAGAGAGCAGTTAGGTATAATGTAACAATAACCAATCAACAGCTTTTTAACATGAAACTCTGCACCTCTCTGCTGTCTAAAAAAATAGTGCATGTGACATCTTTCACAGGAGGTGCACAGTATTACTAGATGGACCAAAGCCAGGAGTCAAAGCCAGGATGACAGCAGAGAGAAAATAACTGTGATGTGCTATTAACAGCAGTTCAGTGGCTTCTAAGTTTAGCCTCACTTTTGCCAGCAGGAGAGGTCCTGGATACTGCTTCACTGAACACATTGCCATAAGCAATATAGCATCATTCATTTCAGCATCTGTTTCAGATGCTAAAGAGAAGTGGTTTTGGTCTTCTATAGGCTTGAAGTGACACTGCACTGTACAGCAGCCTTGAGAACAATTTCAGGGAAACTTATGGAAAGGGATGGTCTTAAAAATCTTAAAGCCCCTCTGCTTTTATGTCTGTTCTCTAGAGGCACTTCCATTTGTCCTCTAAATAAACCCTCACTCTCCATTCCTTGACTTGAAAAGTTGATGTAGAAGTTCCAGTACATCTGTGAAGCATTGTAACTGGTATGATAGCCTCAATCTGCACATGGTCCCTGGAAATTCAGTGGCAGAAGCAATCCTTCTCAACCTCCCTCGGGAGGATGCAAGCTCAGCAGCATTACCCTCTGCCAGCAGTCAGAGCTGCCGGAGTCAGTAACTCAGCTCTACCAGCTAACAAATGCAGCTGTCTTTTGCAAAGATTAATGGGGTGGGGGGAGATAGACACAGTCCAGACTCCATCTCTTCTCCTGGAAAACCTCCATTCCCCCACCATACATACCCCTAACCCAGCTAAAGAAATCCCCTTTAAGAACAAGGGACACCTTCCCAGTCTCTGCTGCCAGACATAGCCATTACCAGCAGCCTGTGCAGTCACCATCTCCCAAGTGGCCTGTGCAGACCCAAGGAAGAAGTCCAGCCACAGTGTGCCCCAGTTTCCCATGGCAGAGAATCACCAACCCTGCAACAATGCTGCACCTTGAAGTCTGCCCATTGCCCTGCAATCAGTTAATACCAGGCAGGTCTCTGGGTACCAGCAAAGAAAGAAGTATAACAGACAGTGCTCTTTGGGAGAAACAGAAAAACCCAAAACCAACTCCCCCCCACCTCCCACACACTTGTTTTTACTTACACTCTGATCAGTTCCAAGAAGTCTGCTTTTCACCCAGCATGCTGCTGTCAGGATACACACAGTCTCACAGTTGACTCCTATTTGTCATGATTATTGTTTCCACCAAGAGAGATCCTGCCTTAGGAATACACATTATCTTTACATATCCTACCTCTCAGACTGAGATAGAGTAAAATAAATAGCTCACTATCACCAAGAGATTAAAGTCCTTCTCCCTTTTCTCACTTCTTTCCTCCCTACAAATGCCTTGTCATGTCTTATTGCCCACTGGTGTCATCCACAAGCCAGAAGAAACAAATGCCAGCTCAGATGCACATGAAATCTGCCTCGGGCTTTTCTCTCTCCCTGCAGGGCTTCTGGGCAAGACCCAACTTAATCAGGGGTCACCTGTTCAACAGAATGGCTATAAGCTCCATCTTTCTTCACAAACATCACTCTCTCTAACACAGGACATGGTCCAGCCATTCTCTTTCCAGAAAATAAATAGAATGTGTTAATAAGTGTCCCACAGGCACCTAAAAGGATAGCCTGCAATGTTGCACTGGTGCTAAATTAGGACAGTCTTAGATAGTCTCTGAAAAATACAAGGAACTTGGGTTTTTTTCTCCCTCCCAGTAACTACTGTGACAGGTTTTCAGTAACAAATGCAGAAGTCAAATTAGAGAAGATGGTTGTTATATGAAGAAGAATTTGGACCCTCATGTGTCTAATAAATTCCAGCATCAGAAGAAGTTTTTCCTCTGGCCACTGCCTCCCCTGTTTTTCTTTCATACAGATTCTCTAGTATCTCAAACTTTGAGCATACACCTTGGGTATTGTCTACAGAGCCACAAGTAGGAGCCACTCCCCATCACTTATTTTCAGGAAACTTACAGTAAGTCAGTAACTTTAAATGTATGTGTCAAATAAAATTGCACTTGGCAAATAAATTCAGAAATTGTAGAGGCAAAAACACAGACACAGAGAAAAAAGGATATAACAAACGTGCACAAGCTCAGATGCCCAGGCATCGTTTCCTTAGAAATGAGGCTAAGGCTAAGGACAGGAAAATCCTGTAACCAACAGCAATGTTTGTAGCAGGCCCTCAAGATTTAATAGTAAAGCCTTGTATTTTGGAATAGGAGCTCAAAAATAAAAATCCTCCCTCTCCTCCAGATTGCAACACACTGACAGGAGTAGACAGTGATTTCCTTGTAAGGTTCAGACTCTAAAATTACTAATGACAAGTGCATGGCTGCAGATGATACAGCTGAGATTGTGATAAATATCCTCCTTGCAGAGAACTGGCAGGAGGGTGCTGCATTATCAGCACTCAAGGCAAACAGGAAAGTTTTCTGCAGAAAACATCTGCTCTTACTATTCTGTAGAATCAAGTCTGAATTTAAAAAATCACCATCTAGATCTTAAAAAAAGAAAGGGATTTCACAAAGTAAAGGAAAGGATGGAAACTTGTCTGCTGTGTCTACCAGTCACAGCGTGACTCGGTGATAAATGGAGAACAGCCCAGCATTAGCACCCACATGTGTAATGCTGATTCTTAAGAAAAGTTCTTCAATCCAAATCCTTTCCCAAAATTCACAGTAAATGGCACCAATATGATTTTTGAGGGAGTGTTACATGGCTTGTTTTATATCGGGGCAGTTAGTAATAGAAAGAGTCTAAGAGCATGTAGATTTCAAACAGTAAAAATCTGTACTACAGGTCTTTTGCAGCATAGGAAACTGGTGTTACAAGATGCATAAATCCAGTAACACTCCTCTAAAGTATGCCAGAGATTACTTCTTCCTGCAAGGACTCCAGAATAGTTTAGATGTAGACTTGCATGTGGCAGTAGTGTGGCTGTCTCAATGTGCAAAGTTCAAAATTTGGTCGAAGAACTCAAAACACAGGAAGTGGCAAATAATTTTTTTCAGGCTAGGTATTAGACAGTGCAAAGGTGATGCTGGCCCAAGGGAGACAAGGATCTTCTTGCCTTGTGATAGTAGTGGGGAAAATGGTCTCAGAAAACAGAAAAAGGAAAGTATTTCTGACTACATTGGTGGGTTAGAGGTCTTGATTGCAAGAGGACTGAATATTCATTTCTAGCCTTCTGGGTGCAATCTCTGGCTAAAATCTTAATCCGTGGTGGAGAGTACATGTATCTTCAGAAATCTTAACAGTAGCTGGAAAAAAATTGGTTCCTCCCTTAGCATTTCTTTAACTCAAGAGAAGGTGCCTGGTTGCCCGACAGTGCAATCTTTGAGCCAGTGGAAACAGAAAAAAAACCATGAAACCTGTTCACAAGCTGATTATTATGCAGATCAGCAATCGTTATCCTTTCTCTCATTACCTCAAATGCTTTCTGCCATCTGTTGGTAACAAACCTGCATCTGGCAGATTACCAGAGGAGCCCTAATCAATGGGTAATTGGGGTAGAGGATTGTGTGGACAATCCTGGCAATGAAAGGACAGAAAAACTTAGAACAGGAGAAGAAAGTTTGCCCATCACCAGTGTGAGATCCTATACCCAGCATTTCTCTGCCATTCTGACAGAATTCCTTCTTGTTGGGAAGAGTGTGGAGGGGTTAGACAGAGATTTGTCACAGGCATTGGGATGAATTACACCAGCCTCTGTAACAGTACCTCAAGCAAAAGGTTAATTTCTGACAGATTATGCCAGTAAGTGCTGCCAGGAGAGGCACAAGCAGAGCAAGCACAAACACGCATGAGTTTGCATTTCCACAGTTGCCTCTTAGAACCATCTGTTAATGAGACAGAGGATGCTATGGACTCATTCAAGTAATGGCTTCTAATCTAATCTTTTAGTGCCTTCTGATAAGAAATGCTCCGAATATGTCCTCTGCAGGTTTTCATTCTCCAGCCATGCATTCAGGGTCCTGCTCCATTCCATGTAGTTCTTCCAAGTCTTGATTACAGCAGCTCAGATCTAATATTCATATTATTCCTCTGGTTTCCAAAGGAAACAAAGCTTTTAAAATCATGCTTGTGGTGCTAAACTCCCATCAGAGACAGTTGAAATGACAGACTCCAACTGAATTTCAGAATGAGGCAGAGTTACCACATTCCTACTCTTTTTTGAGGGAAATGGCATCTGAGTGGAACAGAGAAACCCAGCCAGAATCACAAGTAAGGGAAAGAAAAAGGGAATTTGCTGCTCTGCATTCCCATTGTCAGCTGGCTGGTCTGCCAGCAAATGTATTGAGCTACTCTGCACACGTGGAGCTGTCAAGCACTACCTCTGCTGCTGTCCTTCTCTACCAGGAGCACCTAGGAAGTAAGATGAAAGTTTAAGTCGCAATTGTAAAGACTTCTGTAAGAATCATATTTTATTGAATCACCCTTCAAAGGATGGATCAAAACAAATCCAGTACCATACTGTTTGAAAGACCCACCCTTCTGCCACTCTATAGATCCAGAGGACAATATCAACCAGAAAAATGTTCAGGGCATTTGACTCTGTCTCCAATCACATTATAATGCTCAAGATGTCAAGATGTCTGAGTTTAGTAATGACATAATAAATCAACAAGGCTAAGTAATCTCCCAAAACTAGATCTAAGGGTGTGCAAAAGGTATTAATGTTTTTCACCCCAGTGCCTTGCAGGTCAGTGCTGTGCTATGCCTGTTTGCACTGGCCCTGGCAGCTGGGAAGGTACATACATAACATCCACTGCCTAGACACCATCCTAGGAGCGTTGCATTCATTGGCACATGGAAGAAATAAGGAATTCTTGTAGTAAGAAAGTGGCCCAAAGAAAAGAAGGAAGTAGAAATCCCTATAAATATCCAAGTACTGCCAATGCCCACGCAGGCTGGGCTGGGATCCAGAGTAACTGTTTTGGGGTGATAAGAATCCATATCAGGCACCTGAACATGGGAGAGGAGCACCAACACCCAAGCTAAGATGTTAATGAAACTGTGACCAAAAACCAACACCCTCAAGTGATCTAATATCCAGGCAGGGGTGACTAAAATGTGAGAATGTGAATTTTTACTATTCAAAGGGACTAAAGGAGACTTAGGAATGCAAGTGAAAGTTGGTTTTAGAAGCATGTTCCCAAGAGATACAGATCTTATTTCCTTCCTGCTATTAAAGGAAAGGGGACTTTGATATGTATTGGACTACATAAGAGCCGAGAGCAACACCCCAATTTATTCAAATCCAACAACTTTGCCTTTTTTTTTTTTTAATTCAGTGTTTCAGGGACATTACAACAATCTCCATCTAACAGCTGCAGCCTGAGACATGTTGTGTTTACATCCCCACTCAGTAGGCATCTGGACACAAAAACTTTTCACAGGCTACCAACCTGGGCTGCTACCAAAACCCAAGGGTTTTGCATAGCTTGTGACCCAAATCACCTAATTTAAACTTTCAGAGAGGGAACAGAAATAACATTGGTAGAGAGAGATTTGCCACACTGCTTTGCTAGGGTGTTGTTTCTGTTTTGAAATAGAGATATTGTCTGACCCACCTTGAAAGGGGGAAGAACAACTCAGTTACTTCCCTGCTAGATCAGATGCCCGTTTGTCAATGGAAGGAATGCTTTCTCCAGTCATGTTGAGCCTCCCATACTCATGAATTAGTCAGAAAGATGGGGGGCACAGTGAAAAGTCAAATCCTTTTCATATGTCATTTGTGGAACTGCAAAAACAGTGAAAAAAATCCAGACTCAGTTCTTAAACATGTCTACGCTACTGCAGGCAATTGCTGTAGATTTAAATCTCAAACGCTGCTAAAACAGCCATCCTCTTGCTTTGCTGCTGGGACAGCTCAGCACAGCTACACTGGACAAGCGAGAGATGGCATTAGTTCAGACATGACACTGAATTGTCCTGCTGACACCTCAGTAGTGTCTCAGTTGTGCAAGCTTCCAAAAGCATTTTAAGGATCCTGAGTATTTCCATATGTACACAGTGTAATTTAGGAAATAAAAGCACCTAAAAGCCAGGTATGACACTCAGCAGACTCTAGGAGAGCTGTTTATAACCAGTAACCCTCTGGAGTTCAAAGTATGCTCTGACCTACTCTTTAACTCCTCTCATTCCACCAGTATAGGAGGCTTGCAGATCATCCTCAGTGTCTGCTGCAAAGGATAAAATCTGAGACACCCTTTCTTTCATAAACTTGTGATGCTTCTGTTTATGACAGAGAAAAGTATTACACTCTTTGGGAAAGAGAGACTGGCCAGAAGTCAGAATTTTCACAGCTTGTACTAATTGTGCTGTATTGAAATAAAGACTGCAATACATTCATCCCACTACCTCGGCACAGCGTTGGTCTGTCTCCTGTATTTTATCCTTTTGAAATCTGAAAGCCAGTGGGCCTCTTGTTACCTTGCCCATAGAATTCTCTTCCTTTCTTCCTTAGTTTTCAAGCTCAGTGGCAGGGAGCTTCACCACTCATCACGTATTAACCCTTCCTGTATTTATGTCAGAATGAAAGAGTTCTTTGCTAAATCAGTGAGCAGAGAAGGTGAAAGAAGTGAGAGACAAAGGTGGCTGCTAAGATGGTGCTTGTGCCAGTGATAGAAGAAACAATAAAAGAGGTTCATGTCAAGGCATCACTCTTGACTTAGGGTCTCAAAAGAAGGTAGTCAGCTCCACAAGTGTCCTGACATCGGAAGAACAGGATAAGAAGAGAGCACTTTGAACTTCTGCCCAAGGCCCTACCTACAGAGTTTTGGTTACTTTGGGAGAGCATTCAGCCTTGCTCTGACCTAGCATTTATGCAGATGTGCTGAAGGACTCACAACAATATCTATGTTCTGTGCAGAAATTCTTCCTGTTTCCTCATTTAACATGAACTTCTCAAATAGTCGATTTCCTTCAGAGCATAACCCAGGGCAGGACAAGATACCTGGCAGGGAAATAATCCACATCTTTATCTTTGCCTCAGGTGCCACAGCATGAAGCGAGCAACTCGCTGCAACTCAAAGCTGCTAAATGTACCTACTGTATGTACACATACCAGGTACATTAAGGATCACAAGACATCTCTCAATCAACAGCCAACAACAAATTTAAGAATATGCTACTTAGAAAAGTCCACATTAATTGATTTGCACCCACTCAAGTCCACAGAAGAGGATATTTCTGCTGCCCCTCCATTAGATGTTTCCTGTACTAAAACGTTTTTTGCTTTGGAAACCCTGCCACTGCAAGCCGTTGAAGTATACATTAAGGATTACCATAAGCAACCTCTCAGAAGAACACAGAAAGATGACATGGTCCTAGTTATTCCAATCTCATTAACTGGGCAAGCAAGCATTTGAAACAGACTGCAGAACATAAGGAAGTGCTTTTCTCCCAAAAAGGCTGCTCAGCAGAACGTACCACTGTAACACAAATGCAGATGTCGCTCTGAGACAGTCCTGCTGTGACACACAGGCAAGTGTTGAACAAAGAACTGGGACATCTAGGAAAGCAAGCCTCAAGGCTCTGTTTCCTCCTCACTCAACCACATTCTGCTCAGTTTTCTCAGACAACATGAGCTGGTCTACATTTACAGTCCTGTTATCAAGGATGGCAACATATGGTTCAGCTACACACAGAATATTTTACTTAGATCAGCTGTACTTACTGTTACCTTGATAGCTACTATGAGAAAAACTGGACAACAGATATTTTGCTAAAACTGTGATAATTAGTCAAAAAACAAGAATTTTTCACTACCTGTGCCTTCCCAGGCACTTACCAGAGAGGGTCTTGTTCACATGGTGAAAAATACACAGCAGCCATCAAACACAGTCAGGGCAGCTGCTAATAACTGTCATATAGAGACTGTAGAAAAAAGTCCTAAAAAACAATTCCATCGTCTTTTGTGCTCCTCTTTGCCTGTGACATTCCTCAAAACCACACTGTGTACCTTGCTTTTAACAAACGTGTGAAAATAAAAGAGAATCTGTAGATAGGAACAACTTTCTTATGAACTCAGTTCTACAGTAATAATTTGTTTACTAGAAAATCTATTCAGTATGTACACACAAAGAGATGAAAAAAGACTGTTGAATAACTGACTAATTGGAAAACACAGATGTCTGCATAAGCAGAGTCCAGTAGCCTCCAAGTTCAGGCTGTGTTCTGAAGATCATGCCCCATGCCAAGTGACCAGCACTTGGATTTAAATTGCATGCAGTAGGGAATACTTGTTTTGGGATATCAAACCAGTTCAATCCGTCTCCTGTAAGCCACCAGCTACAATGAAGCATTCAGTATGGATCATGAAATGAGGGATAGGCTCTAGTTCAGCTTCTCCAGAACACTTTTGTTGTAATAAACCTCTACCAATAAATAGTATTCTCAGTTCAGATGAAGCAAACAAACCATGTGTTAAACAAACAAAAGGCTCTATCTAATCTCCTTCTGAAGACAACACAACCTGGAGCCAACACAGCAGCACAGCAGGAATATATGAACTGCAAAGCAGGGAAATGCCAAAATTACTACCTGTCACATACACAGGTACAACCTGTGTGCCCCTTTATAAAATGAGGGTATTTATGTGATGCTAGGAAGCACATGATGGAAACCTCTGTGCAGTGAGACAGCCTGATGTTGTACAGACAAATCAGCTGTGCTTATTCCCACACTAACCAAGCTCTGCAGCTCAAGTGTTGAATTAAAACAGCTCTCCCATCACCATAGGGGCCTAGAAGCAATGCAGCAAGTCTGAATCCAACACTGATGTGCTGCAGGTTGGAAATTCCTCTGCTGAGCTGCCCCACCATGGCAAAGAGAGCATGTAGGATCAGTTATAGATGTACTTGAAACCTCAGAGTGCTCCTGTAGCCTCCCTGTTTCTAAGCAACCAGTCCTACTCAAACAAGCTGTCTCCAATACCTCTGGCCATTACAGAGAGGAAATGCCTGAGCCCCTTTTCTCTCCATCCCAACAAGTTTCAACGGGTTGATATAACAAGTTTGTTTAATCTTTTTCCTCTCCTTTCACCTGAAAGCAGCTGCAGGCCAAGTTGCTTAGAAATTCATACCCTAAATAAGTAGCCTGATGCCTTTCCACAGATCTGGGAGTGAAAAACCCAAACACTGAGTTGAGGGGGAAGTATCACAAGTCTCCAAAATCACAGTATGACCATGAAATGCAAATCCCAAAGGGTTCAGAAGGTGTAAAGTTTGGACTGGGCATAATTAGAGATGGCAGACAGCTTAGGAGCTGAACCCATACATACTTCACTACAAATTTAAGGCATGCCTGTAATGTTCCTCTTTCAAGCTGTAAGCTCTTCAATTTTAACAAAGTTCTTAGTCCAGAGGAATTTTTTTTCCTCTTTAGAACCTCAGTGTGAAAAGTACAGATTCATCAATATCACATTTTCACTGGAGAAACTTCCCTGAAGTCAAATACAGTCAGAAGTTTGGACAAATAATTTTACAGAAACCTTCTAGGGCATCATTTCCTTCATGTATAAAACCAACAGAAGACCCTGGACAGCCTCTCTCTGCTTTGCAGATGCCATAAGATTCTCTCATAATTACTACATACACCACAGTGAATCACATCATACTCCATCTATTCTGGAGAAAAATACTTAACCCATCTGAATAGTAACAACTTAAACATCAAAAATACCGTAAGTCTTGTACATTTCAAACCTCAGATTTCAGTTCAGCACACTTGCTGAAGGAAGAGGCCTAGTTTTAATCTCTTGCCACAGTTCAGTACAGGGTTCTTCAATGAAGTGAGGCAAGAAACAACAGAGTGCCCATGAAATCCCACTAGAAACCAGGAATTTGCACATGTAAACATAGACAATCTATATGCTGGCACTGACAGGGCAGTGGTGAATGGGAACTACCCATTCCAAGAAATACATGCTAATACATGACTACAGTCTGAGTCAAACTACAACATTTTATTTTGATAGAGTACAAGATGTACCTACTCCCACTTGCTGTTTAATTGGGATTACGATGCCACAACCCGAAGAGGCAAAAGCAAACATACTAACTTATCTGCTTATGCAAGTCAGTGTCCAATCCCACATTACAAACCCAGCTTTACTGGTGCTTTTAACAAGACAGAATCAGAATCACAGAATCACCAAGTTGGAAGAGACCTCCAAGATCACTGAGTAACCCTCTAGACACACTAGATGTGAATTCAGGCAACTAAGGAGCTGGCTTACACTCTGTGTCTGCTGTCAGGAGAATGTGAAGAGGAAGTAAGCAAAAATGGCCAGACCCAAGGCCACCAGATACTGCAATTCCAAGCCCAAGGATGATCTCTCTACAATTTACTTAATCAGCTAGTTCTGTAGAGGACTCACACTACGATACAATTAAACAAAAGAGGCTGCACATCAAACACCATGTTCAGTTTTGGGCCTCTCGGTACAAGACAGATCCTGAGGTGCTGGAGCACCAAGAGGCGTCCAAAGAGCAACAAGGGTCTGGAGCACAAGTCTTACGAGGAGTGTCTGAGGGAACTGGGGTTGTTTAGCCTGGAAAAAAGGAGGCTCTTACTGTTCTTGACAACTGCCTGAAAGAAGGTTGCAGCAAGGGGCCAGTTGGTCTCTTCTCCCACGTAACAACAGGATGAGAGGAAACAGCCTTAAGTCATGCCAGGGGAGATTTAGATTGGATATTGTGAAACATTTCTTCACTAAGAGGGTGGTCAGACATTGGAACAGTGTGCCCAGGGACGTGGTGGAATCACCATTCCAGAAGGCATTTAAAAGGCATGCAAATGTGGCACCTGGGGACATGGTTTAGTGGCAGATTTGGCTATGCTGGATTAGCAGTTGGACTCGATGGTCTTAAGGGTCTTTTCCAACCTAAATGATTCTACAATTCTGTGAATACCCATTTATTAACAGAATGAATCCAACTTTTTATATTCAAAACATGAAAATCAGTGATCTGTAAACTGAAATTGCCATTTAGTTAAAGACAATTTTTTTAGCCTCTTTACCTCTGATAACTACCTTATGGGTCTGTCTTCAAACACCCACACACGCCCCCAAAGGCACCGGGATCCTGCTTCAGTTCCTCACTTTTGTACCATTTTTGCTTCTGCTACTGAACCCCTATAGCTCTCTGCAGCAAACTTCAGTATTTAAATGGACAGCAATGACATCTAGTGGCTTGTTTAGAATTTGCCTTTCTAAATTTCCAGCCTGGGCATTCATTTTTAGAAAGGAGACAGAACCCACCTCAGCATTTCAGTTAGCTGCTTCCAACTGCACAGGCCAAAAGGAAGTGCACCTGAAATTCTCTACAAACTCTTTCAAAACACCCCCTCACCACTGCCTCAGAGCATTTTCCCCCATCCCTTTCTTAAAGCCTAGGAGAGGTGATACAGTAAGCACACGTTTGCTTTGGGCCTTGTCTGCACAACTAAATTTCTTCAGTGTAGCTGCAGCTACAGGTATTTGTTCTGGGTAAAGAGGGCTGGGGCTCCCACCCACCCTTTTGGCTATGTTGTTCTTCAGCTGCATTAAGCTAAGTGGTAGGAGTTATTCACACAGACAAGGACAAGACCCAAGGCCACATAATTTTTAACAGCTGGTACAGTTCATTCATAGCTAAAAAAAACATACAAAGGACTTCGAGGTCTAAAATGTAACTGTGCTGAAATTACAAGGAGAAAAGATAAAAATGCTATTCTGAAAGCAAAGATGAAGAGATCTTGCAGATTAGATTGATGGGAGAACAGTAAGCAGTTCACTTCCCTCCACCAGCACACATCCACCCCACTCCCCAAGAAAAAATAAACCCTCTTACCTTTTTCACTGAGTGATGTTGCAAAATTGCCATGAAGCACAGGTAAGGGGTTATTGACACTTTTGAAGCATGTGACAATGTAAAGAAAGTTCAGAAGATACCTTTATGCACCTTCCTCTACTACTGGCACCAGTCATGTAAGCACTACTGCAGTCTTTTTCAGCAGTAACACTCTCCAGAACCTTGACAACAAATCACTTAAATGATTTTTCAGTTAACAGTGGTGAGGAAGCAGGAGATTTGTGGCACATGTATCTGGTACACATGCCTACAGACCTCAGAGAATATTGCATACTAGTCATTAAAAAAAGTACCTAGCTATAGTTTTGTTAACTGAGACATATTAATTCCTAAGACTGGAATCAGTAGGTTCTTGAGGTCCCTTCCCTTACTGCCCCATCTCAGGCAAAGACAAGAGGGTTTTTATTTACTTGCTACGCCTCATTTCCCATAGCTTCTTCCAATATTATGGACAAGCAGATCTCTCTGGAATGGCCTAGTTAGTGATACGACTTCTGCAGCACGAAAAGAATGGAGGACTATAGTGCTTCTAACATACCAGGAAAACCTCCTGTAAAAGTCCAAAAGTAAGGAGATGGAAGAAGTATTAAGAACATCTCAAAGAAAATAAATCATTTGAAATTACCCCCTGCATCAGAATGAGCTGATACCCATATTCTGCTAAAGGGTAGATAAACAGCCACTTACCTTTGACCAGAAACTGGTTTGGGTGGGAGGCTACTGTTGCTTTATAATGACATATACAACGTTAAATCACACACTGCTTACAGGAAAAAATGATGATTCACAGGAGTGGCCTATTACAACAGGTTTAATGGTAAACTTCAAAAGACATCACATGTAGTTTTCATCACAAATTCTTCTGTCAGACACACCAAGTTATTCCAAGCAAAAGGCTACTCAGAGCCAAAGAAAACTAAAGCATGTGGGGTTTCTGAACCACTGCTTAATGGAACCACTTGATAGAAACAGTTGTTTCTGATAAGCCAGCAAACACACATCACCAGGTGGTAATGAGACTGCCTATCCCACAGCTTCAAGAAAGAAAAGAGGATTTTGAAACCTCAGGTCTTCCTACTTTCATATCTGGTTTTTATTACTCATGTCATTTTACACAGATAAAAATTCATTTATTCCAGGTGAAGCTCCCAACAAAAGCACAGATGTTCTTCTGAAGTTCTGAACTCTGAATTCTTAGGTCAGATCCTAGAGGAAAGCAATTTATATTCTCCTACAATAACATGAAGACCCATTTCTACAACCCTGCAAACAGGGTAAGTGTTCAGGAGATTGAGAGAGGCACCCAAGACATGCACATATATTCATGTGAAATAACTGAGACAGTTTTTCAGAAGACAGAATTTTCTATTGCCTTAATTACAAGAAGTGGATTTTTTCTTTTAGAACATTCAATTCTTCTGTCAATTACTCCCTTTGTGATTCAGTCCCAAAGAGCAAAACTTCATTAAATGCTTTTTCTTTCTTTAAAATAAAACAAGGACCCCTTGCTAAATCGCTGAAGAAAAATTTTAGTTCCCTCACAACATAGTGTCTGCAACCTTCTGGGAAAACAATTCCAAGCTGGAGCAATAGATAGAAGCATCAACTTGCAGCCTGCTCCAAAAAGTGGAAAGCAAAAGACTGTTTAGGCACAAGGTACTGGCTTCAAAGGGCAAAGCAAATTTCACATCAACAGAGCTTCTCTGTAGACTACTCTTGAGCAAACCTCTGACTGGATCTTTAGCCTAGTGCTCACATGCAGCTTGGACAGAACCACAGCAAGAGAATACAAACAGACTGTGTTCCTGCTTGCAGAGTATCAGTTGAAATCTTACTACTGCATCTATCAGTTTTGGTTTTGGGTGAAGACAAAACCAAGACCCACTATACAAAGGCAGTCATAGTAGAAAGAGGAAGGAGTGAATGAACATTTCCAGAAACAGTACCTGGGGAAAATTCAAATGTATATGGTCTTGTGCATAAAACCTGTGAGAAAGAGAATTACACACGTTGAATTGCAGACAAATTACTTTAGTGTATTATGAGACACTCCTGCTTGAAAATTATACACGTTCTTGTATCACATTGTGTAGAAACATGTATTTGCGTAGCATGATGTTTACAAAATATATATATATATATGTAAGAGCATTTGTCCTTTCATGGTCTTTCTATGTATGTGGTTATAGACTCAACAGAAAGGAAACAGAGGGCAATTCTGACTTTGAAAGCGATGAATGAACACTACACTGCTTAGTGTCCCTCACTACCTTTCTCTTTCAGCTCGTCTTCACCAAAACAAATACCACACCAACAGGGAAGATAAATCACAGGCTGTTCCTAATTCCTTCTGGACAACAAGGCACTCCATTTAGCTTCACACTGAGAACCTCAGAAGAGCTGCAAGCAGCAAACATCTGCTAAATATGTTTCAGTAGATTAGCTCTAAGTATTGTTAAAGTTCTTAGACAGCCATATCTACATCTCCCCTTTTTTCAAGACTAGTTCTCCCTAACCCTGCTAAAAAGACCACACTACTCTTTGCTTAGAGTTGCACACAAGTCACTGTGTTCCTGCTCCTGGAAGTTATATTCCCACCACAGAACCTTCACAAGTTGTTTGACAGTTGCAGATTTGGAAAACTACAGCCAGCTTTGCATCTCCTCTTCATACTTTTGAGGATCAATAAAAGGCTTGTCAATGGACCGGATCATCAGCTCACCACAGTACACACATTCGGCTGCCACAATGTCATCGATGTCAGCCTTGATCTGTTCCCGGCTCTGCTGCCCCTTCCCCAGGCTGATGCTGTCTGTGTCCTTGGCACGGTGGTGGCTCTTGGATGGCTGACTGGTAGCTGCCAGCTTCTTCTGAAGATCTTCAAGTTTTGCCTGCTTATAGGCAGGAAGGTTTGGGAAAACTGCTTGGAGGAGACAGTCATAGTGAAACATGTGCCCACACAGGAAAAGGTAAAAAGGGCGGTTTAGAAGTGGAAAGTCACAAGCAGCACATTTTTCCTGAGGCTCCACAGAGCCATACTTATTTCTCATTTCCTGGATGTCCTCTCGGATCCTCTTGGCACTCTGTGTGGCTTCCTCCATCTCCCTTTTCAGCTCCTCAATGTGCTTGTTGTAGTCCTCCAGGGAGTTACAGATTGCCTCCTTGAAATGGTCAATAGTGACAAAGTCTGGAAAGAATGGCAGCACATCTTCAATCTTCAGCAGGGCACAGCTGGAGAGGCAGGCCATGGCCTTCTTGACATCCTTCTCTTCCTGAACAACATGGCGAGCAATCTTCAACCACAGCTTCTTCCGAAGTTCCTCATCATCTTCAGGAAGATCTGCACAGGACTTGGCAAGATCAACATCCACCTAGAAGTTGGACAGACAAGGAAACAGAGCTAAGCTTCCCCCTTTGTTTATCCACCATTCAACTTCAAAGCCTCCTGTCCATTTCAAGAGGCATTTAGAAACCTCTATTGCTACCCATTGCCTAGGGCTGCACTATTGACTGGCCTGTTCCTTGTTTACATGTCTAACACCTCTCCTCTCCCCCACTATCCCTCACTGAAGATTTGCTTGCTACGAAACAGAAAGCCAAGGCCAGCACAATTAGGGCAAATTCATGTTATAGTATCTTTGCTGGCCACATGTTTCAGCACTCATAGCAATTCCAGTAGGAAAAAAACCTAACATCTCCCTGAAGGTCAGACTAAGCTGACAAAGGCATAATTCTGTGATAACTACCAAAGCTGGGAATAGGAAGTAATCAGAATCCTTAACAATAGCTACACAAATCTTGCACAAATGCAGATGCGTTAAAGGTATTTTGTGTCAGAGACTGAGCTTAAGACAGAGAGTACTCCCCCTTGTACTTTCCATGCCCCTACCCTGTTATGGCTCATCAGTCAGCTGTCTACTTAAAACAATTATGAAAGCACAGAAGTATGTTAACAGTGCCAGGTCTTTCTTCCTAGCCTTAGCCGCACAGCTTCAATACCAATGAGACTGCCCAGTTCCTCTCCATGCCCCACTGTTCAAGGTACCTTGAACAAGCTACATTCCTGTGTATCACAGCATGCACAGACACACACATACCTGTAAGGCAAGATCCACAGCCTCCTCATATAATTCCATCACTTTGTAAATATGGACACATGCACGGTGGTGGCCGTGCTCTGCACACAGGCGCAGCGCATACTTCAGGTCATAGTGGATCCTGTTTGGGTTGGTTCCTGCTTGCTCCAGGTACGACAGCAGCGAGTCCGGCCGACACAAAGCGTAAAGAGACAACAGGTAGTTGTGAATGGCTTGCTGGGTTTCCTCCAACTGATAGACACAGAACTCCATATACCTAATGGCTTCATTGATCTGCTGGGTGCTGGCACTCTGGCTGTAGTTAACAAGAGCTGGAATGAGATTCCTGGCATCCAGTCTAGAGCCCATAGAAATCCAAGCATCAACTACCTTCTTGGGAATATGCTGGATGAGAACTGGAGAAAACTTGTAGAAGAGTTTCTCATCTCTGTGCCTGGACAGCACGTTTAGAGCCTCATCGTACTCATCGTGCTGGCAGTGGTGAGCTACCACGCGCTCGTAATCCTGCATGATGACTGCAAAGTAGACCATGTGCTCTGTGTCGCCATGGCTTGCCAGCAGCTCATAAATGGATGCCCGGTTATTGAAAAGACAGTCTTTGTTTCTGGGACTGCTCAGGAAAGTGCGGAACTTCTCCCGTGTATCCAAATAGAGATTTCGCTGTGAGAGATCTCCTTGCAAAATACCCAGCCAGTTCAGGTACAGCTCTGTCAACCACGTGGTCAGCAGAGTGGTCTGGGTCTTCTCTGAAGGCTTTAGGTTACTTAGCTTCTTAATCAGAAACTCCATCAGGGCCTCTTCTTGCTTGGCTTCAATGAACTTCAGAGCAATTTCCTCAAAGTAGTTCTGGGTCAGCGCATAACATTTGGCACTGTCCAGATACCTCTTGTTTTGGAAGCAGTGCTCTGCCTCTTTTGCCAGCACAATGTCAAGACACTCTGGACGGTCCTTACAATACTCTTTCGCTAAATCAAATTTGTTCATATTCATGTACATCTTCCACACGTCTCTAGATTCCCGCTGGACATGGTAGCGGAACACTACTTTCTCGGTGTGGATCCATATCTGCTGCACTGTGGGGTCTTTAATCATGCGTGTCAGCACGCCAAACTTCTCCAGGAACAGATCCTGGAAAACAACCTGTCCATTCAGAGTGCACACAGCCTTGACCCGGTCAGGCAGCAGCAACAGGAAGTGGAACTGGGTAAGTACAATGGATATTGGCTTGTTCACAGTTATGTCAATATCAGAAGGATAAACCCAGACCCGTTCGTCACTCAAAATTGAATCAGGACGACTATAATCCAGTGTACCATATAAAACCCCATTTCCCATCATCCAGGCAAAGGAGCGTGGGTTGGAACGCAGTTTTGGAGTGTAGAAGGCTATCTCACTGAAACCCAAGTTGGCCGGAAACTCCCGAAAGCTGGGCAGATGGTCAACATGCACAGCAAATATGGAGCTGAAGCCTTGCTGCTCTGTCCCTTCAGGCACTTTGCCAACAAACTGAAAGAGTCTCTTTCTAGTGGTGGCTATAATAAAAAATTTCCCTTCTATCCCTCGTTCAATTTCCAAGCAGCAGACTGGGGCAGGTCCAGATTCCTCCTCCAGAGTGTAGACCTGTCGGAAGTACTGGTCAGGGTTAGTGCTGAAGAGGCTTCCTTCGCTGACAGAGATTTCAGCCTCATAGATCTGCCCCTGGGATGTCCCCACCAGGATAGGCCCTGTGTTGGTCTCTGAACCGAGAAATTTGTTCCAGCCCACACTTTCAATCAAGTGTCCTTTCCAGCGGGAGAGCGCCCGCACTTTCTGAACGCTCCTGTTCAGGTAAAGGCATTCACTGGTGTTCAGAGCAATCAGGAGATGAGAGCCTGCCAACAGGAGAGAGGTACGGGAAGGAGAAGGAGAGAACAAATCAAGACTGTGCCTAAGCAAGCCAAATTCCTGAAGCTTCTAATCCTAACATTTGATAAGCTCCAATATCAACATACTTAATCCAAGACTTTTCCAGGCATTCGTGGGAATGTGGGGGATTTCCATGCTGGATCAGAACAGTAGTCCATATGTTGCAAGTTAAATTACTGGTACCAGATGCTTTAGCAAGAAGGTATTCTGTTTCAATAAATGCTCTAAGGATAAACAATTCCCAGAGTTCCCTCCTATCCCTGGCAGTTGGTAAGAGGTATGAGCATCTCTTTCCAAACTTTTGTTTAGTTTTTTTAAATCAGTCTGGGCTACAGTGAAATGCAGACATTTTACGATCCTTTTTAAAAATTCTTCTACAAACCATACAGCACGGAGTGACTGCAAACATTTCCTTTGATTGGTTTTAGCAGCCTTGCTCAGTACAGCCCAATTGCATGTGTTTATTTCAGAGTTCAAAAACACAACACAGGCACAACAAGCCAGTGCTTTACTAATAGCAAAAGGGAAAAGCAGCAGGCAGGGCCCCTGGGAAACAGAGTATGGCCCACAGGAGATTGATCTTTTCTCCTTAAGTATAGAACAGAAAGAGAACTCCTCCATCAGCACTTGTTCTGCTCTGTCCACTGTCTGTAAACATACATATATGTATATGTCTGTGTCCACTGCCTCACCTGTGTGGTCCAAAAACATCTTGTAGACTTTGGCTTCATCTTTGCGTCCCAGCTCTACCTGATTAGGTTCATCTGGCTTCCCAAGATCAATCCTGCAAAGGGAAACCATGAAAGACTGCTTCCAACAAAAGTTCACATACGTGTAACTCCTTACCAGTTTTCCATATTGGGCTCATGGTTTCTTATCCAGTATGCAAATTTAAGTTTTTTAACAACTTAAGGGGGAAAAAAAGGCAGGGGAAAACAAGCAGTGACTTCAGGACTGTGGCAGCATTACCTGAGAAGGGTGTCTTTGCCAAGGCTCATACAGAGCTGGTTAGAGGAGACCACTAAGCTGTTAATTTTCTCCGGAGGAGCAAAATCAATCCTTTGCTTGTTAAATATTGGTGTTTCCTTCTCCAGTCGTGCATTGACATATCCTGGAGAAAGAATGTGAACACTTAAAAACTAAACAAGACAAAACCCCACAACAACAACCCCACACTGCATCAAAATCCAACCTAAAATACAAAAAGGATCAGTGCCTGCTCCAAGTTTTACTGAAAGGGAAGCGTGCTCCATGGAGCATGAACACAGAGAACAGCACTCACGCAGATATGTATAACAGGGAAGAAAAGTATTGATATGCTTTACTGTCTTGTCACAGAACTGCAAACTTGCCATAAGCATTAATTTGAAAACACAGAGTTGCAGGGGATGCCACAAAACTGTCACATAAACTGCATAAAAAGCTGAAAATGAGAGTAGAATCACAAAGTAATTTGTTTTCCTTGGCTGACAGTTTATTTGTTCAAGAGAGGAAAGAATGGCTGGTATTACACAAGACTCCAAGAGGGCTCTGGTTGAACACTACCACACTACCCAACAGACCACTGCAGTGTTAATTGAAATATATTTCTCTCTTGCTCCATGTTGGCATTGAGTGAGCCATCATACTCTACATCCATCACACACAAGCTAAAGCTATTTTTAAAGTCATGTTAGGCTTTTCTGTATCCACATAGCAGACTTCATCACAGAGAGAAGTTGGATTATTTGCTGCAGGGAACACAGCTGGAGGTCACAGTGATGCTTTTACCATAACCCTGTTTTACCAACCATAACACTTTCCTACTTTCCAGTTGTTGTTGGAAGGTATGCAAATTACTTATTAGAGCCAAAACAATAAATAAGACATGATGACTGCTGAATTAATGCTCCAATCTTGGCATAAATTGTTTCCTCAGCCAAGACCCATTCAGACTGGTTTGCCATCTCATGGCAATTCCCAAGACAGAGACAGACTAACCTAATCCTGCGATCTTTCCAAAAACCATGCCCAAATTCTAAGAAATGCCCAATGAAATTAAAGCTAGAGTTAAAAAGTTTGACAAGACACAGACACCTTACAGGACACATACTGCATTTTAAGCCCAGCCAAGCAAATTGACAAATCAATGAAATGAAAATGGCTGTGCACACAACCAGAGCAGGTTAGCTAAGGTGACTAGTTAAGTATTCAGTTCATCTGCTTCATCCCAGATTGGGGAATGTGGCACACACAATAAGGCACATTGAGGGATTACTTATGAAGGAGATCTAGCTGGGAAAGGCAGAGAATTAAGAAAGTCTTACTTAGGGAAGTGACATACTTCTGGAGAAGTGTGTAAGTAAGTAAATAAATAAAAACTTAGAAATAAAATGCTATAAAAACATCTTACAATCTTTAGTGTAGGTAGACAGAGCACAAGATGCAGTTCTAACTCATTACTTTGACTATGACAAAGGCAAAAGCCCAGCCATAGGCAAGAGGTCAACAAACAAACTTTAAAGACTGGTGAATCTGTAACACATGGCAGCACAGAAAAGCAGCACAACAGATTTCATTTTCATTGCAGGTGGGGAGACCTCCGCACGAACAAACATGGGACTTGAAAAAACCACGCCGTTCTACTCCTAAACAAGGAGAGCACTCCTTATGGTCTTCTTATGAGGAAGCAAAAAACTACAAAAAAAGCTCAGACAAGCCAGTGAACTGCAAAATAAGAAGATATTCATATAAAACCAAACCTGAGTGATGTTACTCATTAGCAAAATCCTGGAACACATGTGCATCCACCAACAGACCTTATCACAAAGTTTCATCCATATCTGTCCCAGGAGACAATTTTTCCCAGTGACTGAATTTCCCAAATGCACAAAGTCTTACATAAAACTCTGCCAAAGAAAACCGCAGAGGATCTCAATCTGACAACACTCAAGCCCAAAAGCAAGCCAGACTCACACAATGCTAGATTAACCCATCTGCTTTGCTCCACATGCCAGTGAAGGACCTCCAAAGCAAGCAGATCTATGCAGCAGACAGATTAAAGACTGGGCAGAAAGATGAAAACCAAAGAGAGCTATAGCAAGTGAAGGCTGTACATGGCTGAAGCAGCTAACCAGGAAGGTGTAAACTCAGAGAAAAAAAGAGACTGGAAACTGTATCTCAGAGGGAACACACTACTTCCATAGGCCTGAGAGCACAGGCCTGACACTCCCTAGGCTGGGACTAACAGCACCACTTTGAAGCACACTCGCTATCTACACCCTCCTCCAGCTGATCCTCAAAAACTCTAATTTCAGCCCTACTGGTGTTGAAAAAGCTGATGCAGTAGTGGAAAGTAGCCTGGTAACACTACAAATCCTTTAATTGTCTATTCCACCAAAGCCTTCTCCTTGCCTCTGCCTTACCTCTAGACCAGCTGCAGGATCCTCAAAGGATTCTTTTTTTAGAGGAAAGATGCACATGTAGGAACAGACAAAGCAACCACAATCTGAATAGGCAGCCTTTTGCTCAGCACAGCGTTTTTTCTTACACATCAATCCACACTTTAAACATTACTCATTTATGCAAATGTGTATTCCTTTATTTCCAGTTTAGTAGAACTGATGTTCTTCATTTCAGATTAGGGAGCTGCAATGCCACAGTTTAAATTTGTTGGTAGGAACTGCAGATCAAAACATGCAGACAAAACTCCCAAGCTGCAGACTCACATGATGTCACAGCTAACCAATAAATACATATTTATATATATGAAAGGGAAGGATTACTCTGAAAAACCCATATATAGATGGATCATCAGGTCACACTCATCCAGGCAATCTCAAACTTTTTTCAGATTGTTGCCTGGCAAAGCAAGGCTGACTGAGATGCCAAGAAAACCTAAACACAGGAAGGTAAGGGAACAACCAGGACTTTTACAGAGGTAGGGGGCTAGAGTTGGGGAAAAGCTGTTTGTGGTTCAATTCAGCCATAGTTCAAAACAGGGGACTGGACTTGAGGATTCTGAACTCTTTAGACCTGTACCCACTACAATTATAACACCCATAGGATCATCACCACTAACACAAGGATTTTAACTAGCATCCCTAATAAGAGAAGGATGAGCTTCCTTAATACAGTTCTCTACAAAGGAGAGGTCTATTTTATAACATTTTTCCTTTCAAACAGTCTCCTCCCTCATCCTGTCCCCAGTGTCCCTATTCTGTTCAAGTGAGATTCTATGCAGCATTTCTCACCTTGATTTCTGGACAAAGCTGCCTATTTCCTTAGACCTGTTAATCTGTCCAAAGCTCTAAGCTTACCAGTATTGGTCAAGTCAAGTGGGTAAAAGTAGGCTTTTCAAAGCTGGAGCTACAGTACTTGAAGTTCACAATGCAGCAGGACTTTAGGTTGGATACAGAGTCACTGCTTGGTTATCTATACCTTTGAGAAACAGTACCCACAGTTTAGCAGGCAACAGGAAACAAGTCACTGCAACTGAGGAATAAGTTTCAACATCTTCCAAAATTTCAAACCTAACCTTAAGGACTGCTTTCAGGAAATTTTATCTTTTTCCAAAATAAAATTGCTTAAACTTCAAATTGCCCAAGTTTTATTAAAAATTGCCAGTGTGGTCTGATTTAAGAATAATTAAAATCCTGATTAGGCCGTGCCTTTGTAATTAAGCAGTTTCCCAAACTTCCTTTGCCAACATCAACTGTCAGCAAACAGGCAGATTTCTCAACTCTAAGACAGCCATGACTGGAGACAGTGTTGCAGCACTCATGAAGAAAAGCTGAGTCCTTCAAAACTTATTTTCAGTGACATGGCTTGTCCCAACGTTTTTTGCACAACACCTATTCAGGCCATTAATTCTTTATCTAATGGTACAAAACAAGGTAACTATGCATTTCAAAACAAACAAGGGGAACACACCTACTCCAGCACCTAGGTTCAGAGTAGTTCTGTCAGCGTATTTATACTCCATAATATACATAATATGACAGAATTCATCAATTCTTCCTGCATATATGAACCTTGCAATGCAGTTTCCCCAAAAATTACCAGTGAGCAACACTATAAGAGGAAAAAGATTGAAAGAATATGTCCAACTCAAAACACCAGCTCTGCATAGCAGCTGGTGCTACTATGAAAATACCAGGTAGAACAGAATTCTTTCATAATATACATTTCCCTGCCACACTCAATAAAATGTTGAAAGGGGGGCATCTAGTAGGGAATTATTATTGAACATAATAAAGCTTGAATTTATCATGGAATAATAATGGAATAAATTTCTCTCACACGAAAGAAACAACTGACTGGTCATCACAGTGTTACTTTACATTGATGGGACACCTCCCTGAGCAGCACAGCATAGCAAAGCTTCACGTACCTTGACAGAAAAGTTTAGTAGTGATACAGACTGCTGTCTTGGTAACCTTGCCATCATATAGTCAGCCTAAGGGAACCACTCTAGAGAAACGAAGTCTTTGCTCCTGGGTTGGGAAACTAACCCGGTGCAGACAGTTGTGCACACATCCGTAACACTGCAACAGCTGGCTTCCTCAGAGAGGAGCAAAAAAAAAAAAGGAAGCAAAGTGACGAGATGGTCTCATCCAGCTACCAGAGCCCTGAGCTGCAGAGTGCTGAGGTGTGGCTGGTTATACCCGGTGACCACAAAGGCACAGCCACTTCCCGCACCCGGCCGGAGCCTTCCACACGCAACCAGCACCGCAGCTTCGCCGGGCCGACCCGCATCACCCCTGCGCTTCGACAGCAACCAAGTGCTCCCCGTGTCAAAGCACTTCCCACGGCAAGCCATGGAAAAAAACAAGCCGCAGCCGCATGCTCCGCCACACACACAGTGACACACCTTTTCCAGGCAGCGCTCCCCGCAGCCTGGGATGCCCCGCTCCCCACCCGGAGCTGCCGCCTGGCCTGCCCCTCTCGGCAGGAGCAGCGCACACGGGAGGCCCCGGCGCACACCTACCGGAGTGCGGGATGCCCACGCTGGCGCGGCTCTGCTGCACGGAGACGGAGCGGTGCAGGGAATCCTCGTACTCGTCCAGGATGGAGGCCATGGCCCAGCGCGGCCCGAGCGCGCCCGCTCAGCTGACGCGTCACGTGAGCGCGCGGCGGCGCGGGGCGGGGCCGCGGGGCGGGGCCCCTCCTGCCATGGCGGCGGCGCTGGGGGGCCGAGAGGGTGCGGGTCCCTCGTGTGTCCCTCATGTGTCCCGGAGATGGATCAGCGGCCTCGCCTTTGCTCCCAGGCCCTGCGGTCCCGGCTTGTGCGCACTGCCGTCGATACCGAAAGGCCTGTGTTGAAATAAGAAAGGGCCCACGCGGATAAACAGAGTCAACATTTCTGTATGCCAGTAATAACCAGAAGTTCCTCCAGGCGACTTGTACACTCTGGTTTTGTTGCCGAATATAACAAGATAAAACCATGCCAAACCTCAGAACTTGTACTTGCGACGAAAGAAGTGTAACAAAAATTCACAACACCAGAGGTTTTATGTCCAAAAAGGAGACAGAGGAGTCCTGTAACTTTATTCGAATAAAGGGAGTAAGGGAATAAATGCCATTCGAATAATGGGCATTTCCCATGGCGGTGTCTGCCAAATTGTTGGGGGACACAGCCCCCTTTTTCTCCTAAGTTCCTGGCCGCATCACCCTCTTTCCCCATTCCTGAGGTAGTTGGAAGGTACAGACTTCGTGAATTACGTATTCTGTGCTCCCCTCTAATATGAACCCCCCTGTTGTTATATGAGAGAAAGCAAGCAAAGAAAAAAAAACCTATTCATAATTCTGATAGATCTTTGTCCTTTTTCTCTAGGTTCAGGAATTTAACACGGCCTTGGCTGAGCAACAGTCCATGTTGATTAGTAACATTTTCTAGAACTAATAGTTTCTTCTGTTACTTGTCTATCTGTAAGTTCCTAGCTCTATCTACAAGCAGATTCACACGGTCTGTTTGTAAAGACACATTCATCTTATTCCTTTCAGAAGGATAAAAAGAGGCAGGATACCATCCCATATGACCACCAGAGAACCCTTAAATGACCACTAGAGACCCCCTTCCAAATACATGGGCATGTGTAATAAGACCTACACAATTAAATAGCATGCATATAAGGCTTCTTGGAAATAGGTGTAAACTTCTTGGAATGTAAATACATATTCATAGTATAAATTGTATATAAGTAATAGCAGTGTGAATCTTGGTGTGCATGACAGGCAGAGACACCCCCCTTCCCCTGCCATCTACCTGGCACTGTAACAAAGTATTGTCAGCTTTCTAACTGCTAACTCTGGTTTGGAGATTTTCTTTCTTGGTTTTTGGTGACGCCATCCTGTTGCATGCAGCCATGTGTGTGAGAAATCACTGCATTGGTACAGTAGCATGCCCTGCCAGAATCAGTCCTGATGGTCCTACAAACACAGTATTTCATAGCAATTCTACTGATTGCAGCTAGGAATTGTCTCGTTTTAAAGACTCTGTAACAAACTCCTGTGTTGTGGCTCTTGTGTAGCACTGGATGGCAAAATTTGGCTTTATTGCTAGAATGATCATTGAGTCACAGCATATGGGGATCCAGCATAAGGCTGTCATTGAACTATACTAGACTTGCTCTGCAAGTTTATCCCAGCTTTCTAAACCAAGTGTGTTGAACCCAGCTTCTGTATCGCTAAATAGTGCTTGTAACCTGGGGTTTTCTTTTGTTCTTGTGTGCCAACAATTCTTATTTACAATCTTACCCTCTAGCTTAAACTAGCAGAATTTATAACAATGTCATTAACAAAAAAGAGTAATCTCTTACACAACCCTTTGGGTTTCATCCTATATGAAATGAAGAGAGATGTATGTGTGTTCACTGTATGTATGCTATATACTATACTGTGAGTATACTATGTGCCATATATTAGATGTCATTTTCACTTTCTGGAAGCAGTGGAGAAATATCTCACAGGATACAGGACAGCTTGCAACATAGAGGGATCCATTACAAGATACAAGAGCTCTTCCCAAACTTAGTTTGCACATCAGGTGGCAGTGAGGCACCACCAGCAGCAGTAGCATGTGGTTGGCTTTGCACAAAGTTACACCTCCTTTTCTCTGCTCTTTTACTGGACACCGCACCCTCATAAACTAGGGCTATGTCTGCATCACTCAGCCTCAGGCCTTCTCCCCAGTGCTGAGCCAGATATGCAGGTCCCACGCTAGCTGGGCTCCTGGAGGCTCCTGTGGCACGCCTCCACAGGGTCACCTCTGCCTGCTTTGCTAAAAACAGAACATGGCTTTTGCTGACTCAGCCTGCCTGCAAGCACTAGTCCCAGCCTCTGCTGTTTACCCTCTTTATGTGGCAGGTCTGAGCCAAAATAGCAAAACCACATTCTTCTGCTATCTAATCATTCTGCTCATCATAAGCAACAACTGTTCTCTTTCAGCATCCCAAAAGGTACATACAAATTACATTAGGTTTAAGGTAATGAGGTAGGAAGGGACTTCGTGGACTGTCAGATCCATTCTCCCACTGTTGTAGATACCACATCATATAGTCCTTTCCCAATTCCTTTCAAGCTCTTCTGATAGTGGGGGTATTTTTTCCCCTGACTGCCCCACCTTGTACCTGTTCCAAACACTTTCATGATTTCAAGCTCTGATCTCCAGTCTAACATAAGCTGTGGCTAGTCTGAATCCTTTTGTTCTTGTTCAAACACTGTCCTGTAGTGTGCAGGACATTTTAGAGCTTTCATTTCCTCTTCCAAAATCATCACCAATCACAGCCTTCATTCAGATGTACCAAATCCTGGATTTATCAAATCAAGACGTTCTTGCCTTTCTCCTCTTAAAAAGAGGAGGTAACAAGTTTCTTGGAGCATCCTAGTAGTAATTCTCTACATTGGTTCCAGCTTCAGCTGATGTTTGTGTCACAGGGCTGAGCATAGTTTGACCCCTCATTTCACATGAGGTCTCCCCCTGTTGTCTTCAACAATGATGTTTCTACTTTTTCTCTTTTCAGTCTTATTTTTAGCAGTAGAAGACCGAAGGGTTATTTGGTAGGGGGGAAATAAACTGTCTTGAAATATATCTGGAAATTAGGCTAAACTGACATTTGTGCACAAATTTCTCATCATCCAACTCTGTGGGCCATTTCCACTCAAAGCCTAGATCAGGACACGTCTTATAGGTTTGGATTTTTTCTTGGTCAGGTCCAGAAATGGGAGAGATTTTCGTTCTCGTTCTGGCAGATATTATTGCCTGTTAGGGCTGATACCGCATGAAAAACCTGTGTCTGATTTTGGTGTGGTTAAATTGGAAGCCAGATTTTCACCTTATTTGGAAATAAAACATCAGCCTAAAGCTAACCCAGGCCTACAGGCCTGCCCCATCCATCTGCAGTATCATCTGCTGTGATTATTTAATTTGCAAACATGTGCAATAATTATATCCCAGTGCTACATTTACAGATTTGGTATTCTGAAAAGAAGGGGAGAGCAAGGGTTGCAGATGAAAGATTTATCAGCTTTTTGATTCACCAGGAATGTGTGGAGAATCAGATGATTACATTTTGTGTGTAGCAGTGGTATGAGTCTATACGAGGGACTTGTGGGAGAGAATTTAGGTGATTTTGGCAATGTGTTTGAATTGGAAACCTAAATCCTCGTATGTCACTGTGGTCACAGTTGCAGTCATTTCGAGTAGTTTTTACTTAAGTGGTTAACATTTTCTCAAGCTGTGGACACAGCTCTTGACATCTAGATGCTCTATGGCATGATGATCTCTTCAGATGCCTTGAGGAACATATTCTAGATAATGGCATTGACAAATATATAATGTGTCCGAGGTCCAGACTCCCAGCAGATTAAGCCTGTCTAAATCTGGGCTTCCTCAGAAGTGTCTGTGTCATTCTTGGCTGCCCTGTCCAACCCACACTTGGTGCACATCATGCACTCTGCATGTGTGAGTGCAGAGTGAGACAGTTCATTGCCCCGCAGCAGATGACGCTGTGGTCCATGATCTAAACATGAATGCTGGTGTAGAGGACAGGGCAGGAGGATGTGGCTGTGGAAAGAAGTAAGGGCAGAACCTAGTGACACAGTTATAATTGGAATTAAACCCTGGACTTCCTCACATATTTCCACTACAGACATGGTACCAATCATCACCTCACTGTACATAGAATATTCTTTCACAGTGATCAGCATAATAGATACACTGCATTCTTAAAAGCCATAGGCAAATAGGTGTAATTCCTAATGCAGCAGCCTCCATAACAGAACAACAAATGTGTAATGTACTGCCAGGCTATGAGACACCCTTGTACCTGGTTTGAGGAGGGTGCTGTAGATACCTATATCCTTCACCCAATCAAGAGACCTTCTGCCAAGAGAAGGGACAGTGTTTTTGAGTGACTTCTTGTATGCTATGTACAAATCTAGTACAGTAAAAGAAAGTGCAGTGGCTGTGTACCCTGGGTATCACAGTTAGAGAACCTGAGAACCTGAACTGGGACATACATGGGGAGCCATACAACAATTATAATTTACCCTGGAAAGGATCAAAGCTCAAAATTTTGCCAGAACCTGCCTCCTAACCATTAACCAACCTCCCAAGCTCTTCAAACCCATTGTCAGAAGCAGACTTCCTGCAGACCAGTAAACACTGGGTGGAACTGTATTATTCCCGAGCAGCAATTGCAGACCTGCAGACCACGCTTCCCCTGACACCTTAAGAAGTTTTCCCACAGGTGAATTACCAATGTCTGTTGATGCTACATGTGCACTCCAGAGCAGACTGCCCTTTGTAAACCCATCGACTGCCTCCATGGAAACCCTACAGGCTTAACCCATCTGTCCTAAAATGGTGCTTTTTGCACCAGAGAACAGGAACATGCTTTTACAGTGAGAAAACTGTTTTCCCATCACCAGCACCCTGTGTCTAATCTCTCAGTTCTGATCATCAAGAAAGATCCATAAATGATAAGCTTGAGAACTGAAACTGATAACTTGGCAGAGACAGTGGTCCTACAGCATTTTATGGTTTTCTGATCCCTCTTCAACCCAGCCCTTCACTATTTGGTGTTAACCGCCTGCCTTTCCTTGTTTCGCAGGGGGGATTCCAACTTTATCCCCTTTCTCTTGCTAATTCCCTCACCCATTCCAGTTAAGTGTTAGCTCCTTTTTTTTTTTTTTTTGTGTAAAATGTCTGATTGATTGACACAATTAAATTAAGCTCAGACCAATGTCTTCCAACCTGTCTTTACTCTGAAATTTACTATTTCTCTTTCAGATTTAAAGAAAGGCTGTGAGTGCCTTAAACATTGCCTGTTCTTTCACATTTATCCGTTGATGTAGTAAAAGATGTACTTTCTCCAGCAGATGGCAACACACTTCTAAATTATTCATAGAATATCTGAGAGGTAGGACTCATTCCTATGCAAGTCAGATGGGAGATGAATTTGTGTTTGAGAAAGGGGCTTACTACAATACGGTGCTTGTCTTTCCTTGGAATATTTAAGAAAATATTTTTGAACCTAGAGACATTGCCATTTCATTTAAACTTTTTATTCTGTAGTCCGAAAATGTAGTATAATATTGTTGTTGTGGCTCTTTGCCTCTGCCTTTACCAAGAGTGGCAACGAACAATGAACCAGAACATCTCTGTGCACGTCTCATGGCATTGCTTTTATTTCCAAGGAGCAATAAAGTGGTTCAGAGGCCAGGATAGTGGGAGCTATATTCTAAAATTGTTTCTCTTTTTTTTTTTTTTCCCAAAGGCATTTCAAAACCACACATCTCCAGTTCACACCAGAAGTACCCATTCGCTGCTATAGAATTGTAAAGCATTTTTATTGCTGTAGACTCAGAAACTATGGAGTTTCTATCAATCAAAAGCTTTATATGGGGAAACAAGTACTAGGACCTACCTTCCTTGGATTTCACCTGCCGTAATTTTTCTGTGAATAGCCACAGCCTGATGTTTAACTGACTTCTGTGTTGTGGCTCTTTCTGCCGCTGCGAAGCCGATAGAAAACGATACAAAGCAGCATTTGACATCACTTCCTGCAGGTTGCAGTGACTAGACGAGGCACACCGCAAGGGAAAACCAGACTCAGGCTCTTGTCTTCACCCTTTTGTCTCTCACTTCTTTTAAGTGGTAATTATAGTTACGCTTGATTTTTCCCAGGGAGGATGCACACTCAGGTGCATGACAAACATGGGGTGACTCAGAACTGGTGGTGTCATTGCTTGCGATTACAAATGCCACCGGCTGGGCAGCGCCTCTACCTCGACTTCTTCAGCGTGTCTCTTGACATCTCGGCTCCCGGTTTGCGCTGAACCTGCACACCAGTTTAGCCCCTCTCTCAGTCTATGCCCCC
>VZRZ01004141.1:320074-350595 GCA_013398175.1 Climacteris rufus
GGAGGTGCGCGCTCCCGGGGCCGCGGGCTGCTCGCGGGGCCGTGCACCGGGGGCGCTGCGGGCCGCGCAGCCCGCGGGGGTTTCTGTGCCCCGGACCGAGTCCCTCCGACGTTTTGCGAGGTTTTAGCGTTTAGCGAGATCCTGCGTTCTGCAGCTGTGTCAACCCAGTATGAGTCGAGTTGGTTTGCAAGTTCTACGAACTTGGGCACCTTCCTGGTTTTGTGGTGTTGTTATGACTAAATAGAAGGAGCTTAGGGTTTTTTTTGTTGTTGTTTGTGGTGGGTTTAGCTTCAGAAATAGCCTACAGTGTAATGCCGTGATTTTAGCTTCAACTGCTATTCAGGAAAACCATCCTTTTCCCCACATGTCCGGTGAAGTTAGCATTGAACGGAGGTTGTCAAAAAGTTGGAGGGCTTTTTAAGTGTGGCGAGAATTGCAAGCTGATGAGCTCTCATTAGTTTCCACTTTTGTAAATGCTATCTTTGTTCTTGTTCTACACTCCTCTTCCTTTGGGCTCCGATTTCTAATACAAACCCCAGAAGAATACAAAGCCCTTTGAAAGATTTCTTATCTTCATTTGATATGAAGAAACGTAACACTGCTTGACAATGTAGATTGGTAGATTAGAGATGTGCTCAAATCAGACCAGGAATGAGACATCTAATGTGTCATAGTCTTAGGGGTGCTTAGAGGGAGTGTTTTGTTTGTCTGAATGTCCCCCTCAGTTGCTCACTCTTACACTGGGAGTTGTTGATTTCCCTAGACCCTCTCCAAGCTATTCCACTGTCACTTGAAGGAAATGAACTGAGAACATGCTGCTCTTCAGGGTCCAGAAGCCCTTTGGAAACAGATGTAAGAACTCATGAGTCCTCCAAGGGAAAGGTTACAGGTCTCTCTGCTCTCTTAACATTGATGTGTATGGATTAGACTAAGAGAGACTTAAAATTACTGTAGCTATTAGACTGCACATTTTTGAAAGGGCAAATCCATAGTAAAATGGTCCAAAAAGGTGAAGGCAGGATGAGTGCAGAGACTCCCTGATTAACAGCAGGCAATTTGAAGATAGCTGCACATGAGTTTAGTTCCAGTCTGGATGTCCAACTACTAAGTATGTCTTCAGAGGTTCATAGGATTTCTAACTGATAGAAATCAAAAACATTAAAAATATGTCTTGTGAAGTTCACTTTCTGCTTATTGGGATGAAGTGGGAAAATAGACAAGTTTCCCTTCCCACCCCTAGTCTTAGCCTGGATAAGCCTAAAGAATGTCCCTCCCTGGATTCACATATTATGCTTCAGGATCCACTTCAGAAATTCCAGCCCAATTCCTTCCACTCCTGGGGAACACCTGGCATTGCAATGGCCAGCAGAGCCGAGCAGTTTACATTCTAACCTTAATCCTGGTCATGGGACTGCACTGCCAATAACAAGATAGGAGAAGGTGTTGCATTATCAGGGGAGCCTCTCCGGGACAGTGCCCCAGCCTCACACATCTGTCTGGGTGCTCCCTCCTGCTGGGTGTTGCTGCCAGGTAGAGCAGCCTTGAGTGAAACGCGTACCCGGTGACCTTTCTCCACCAGGCTATCCTGTTCTGCCAGCCCCTTCGCTGCCGTGCCGTGATCCATCCTCATGCTGAGGGTGTGGACCTTGTGAGGGCGGTATTTGAAGGGCTGTTGCAGAGTTGCTAGCGTAGCTCAGGCTAGCAGCAGATGGGATGAAACTTTGTGCAAATGCTGGAGCAGTAGGTAATATATGTGGTGACTTTCTTCTGAAGACGGCAAAACATTTCAGAGATGCTAATTCCTTCTCTCAATGCACTTGTGAGACAGAGGAAACCAGATACTAGAAAGGCAAATGCCTGCTGCCTTGAAGATCAAGTCAGGATCTAGCAGGTTCTTTGATCAGGAACAGGTTTCTCTTCCTCCTCTGGGGCAAAGATATGGTAACAACCCAACTGTTTCCCAGTCACAAGGAAGCAATGACTTTCAGCTATGCCGCGAGGAGTGGCACTGTGGTGGACGCACCCACCCCTTCATTTTTCTTCCAGTCTCAATCTCCCACCAAACTTCAGTTCATCTTTTTGTCTCTGTCTCCCTCTTTTTTCCCCAGACTGCTTTCAGGGAGGAGTGCTCTCCTTCAAAAGTTTTTGTTACTCTCTTGTTTCTGTCACTTCTCACCTGGCTAACTGCTTCAAGAATCACAAAAGATTGATCCTGCTTCTCGTTGGGAAAATTTTTGTTTGTTTGTTTGTGGGGTTTGGGTTTTGAGGGTTTTTGTTGGTTTTATTTTTGGTTCGGTTGTTTTTTTTTTTTTTTAAGCGAAAAGGACAACAAAGCTTCCTCCCTCCACAGCAGTGGAGTTTTGCTAGCTGGTGTCAAGTGCCAGCCATTGTCACCTTAGCCATGATGTCCGCCTCTATTCACCCAAGCACAGCCCCATCCACCTTGTCGGGACTTTCAAGTGATTTCCAGCTCCCCAGCCCCTTTCTCCTCCTCAGTTCCTGGCCAGTCTCTGTGGTGGCTATGCACTTAAACATCTCACAGTTTCATTCCCGATTCTCATGGGAGGTCCTGCCAGCCCTCAGTCTGAGTCAGCTGATACCACATGAAGGCTTACTGTGATTAGGGAGTGAAATGGGAGCAAACCTTACATGTGTAACTCAGCAGTTTTTCAGTGTGTGGATAGTCTCTGAAAGGGATTTCACACATCACTGTTTCCTTAATAGTTTCTTCATTTCAATGATATTTTTTTTCCTTAGCTGGGACACTCATGGAATGTTTCTTTTAAGGCCAAATTGGGAAAAATCTCCAATAGCTTATTTGATGGAGACTGATTTGAATTTCCTTGGCCAAGAAGCTAGGAGCAAGTTGCTGAAGATTTCAGTTTGTTTTTATCTGTATCTTTTTTCTTGGGTTGTGGAAGAAGAAGAAGTGGTTCTCAGGGAACTGTTTGGCTAAGGACTCTTCTTCTCTAGAGGAGCAGTCATCCACTAATGTGGAATTATTTTTTCAAAATACTGGAAAAGAACACAAAACACCTGAGAGCTAACGAAGGTCTACCACAGGTCTCTTAATGTTCTTCTTAATGTTTCTTCTTTGAAGAAGAAACTTCAGTTGTTTTAGTGAGGTTTGAAGGATGCTCAGCTAGGTGGACAGACTTGAGTGGGTTCAGCGGGTCTGTTCAGCAGGGTATGAACCAGGGTGCTCAGGAAAAGCCTGTATGAGTGTATGTGTGTGTGCTGGCCAACTGCTTTAGACTCATCCTTATTTTTCTTCTGCTACAGTGCAGGTCCTTGTGGATGGAGCCCCGGTCCGGATTCAGCTGTGGGACACTGCTGGACAGGTAAGCTCTATCAAAGCAGCTGTCAGCTCTGGTCCTGTGGGACAGGGATTGTTTGCAGGCTTTGAGGAAGGCAGTGTTTAACTGGAAAGAAAGGAAATGCACTAGACCAGCACCAGCCATTTGCTGGCATAGCAGTCACAGACAAGTGAATGACAGACACCCTCAACTCTGAAACCTGTGTCTGAAACGTGGCATGGCCACAAAGTCAGCACAATGCCCTGCCTCTCTTGCTACCCTAGTTAACTTGTAGAAAAGCTGCTGCAGCATCATGCTGTTAGGAGATCGGTTCAGTGAAGCCTTTTTTTTCCCGCCTTCCCTTTTCTACAGGAGGACTTTGACTGTTTGCGCTCTCTTTGTTACCCTGACACCGACGTCTTCCTTGTCTGCTTCAGTGTGGTAAACCCAAGCTCCTTCCAAAACATTACTGAGAAATGGATCCCTGAGATACGAACTCACAACCCGCGGGCACCGGTGCTGCTGGTGGGGACACAGGCAGACTTGCGGGACGATGTCAATGTCCTCATCAGCCTGGATCGCTACCACGTGAAGCCTGTGCCCCGGCCTCAGGCAGAGGGTCTGGCTGACAAAATCAGAGCTGAAGCCTACCTAGAATGCTCAGCACTGACCCAGAAGAACCTCAAAGAAGTTTTTGACATGGCCATTGTCAGCGGTGTTGAGCACAAAGCACGTCAGGAAAAGAAGATGACTGCCAAAGGCATCAAAACTCTCTCCAAGTGCCGCTGGAAGAAGTTCTTTTGCTTTGTCTGAAGCTGCTTTGAGGGAGGGGAAAAGAAATACCCAATGCCAGTATTGGCTCTGCACCTTCTTGGAGTGACTGCTCCTATGGCCCCAGCAAGGAGGGTATGATAAGCTGCTGGGCTTGGAAACCCGTCTCTTGCTGGGTACAGTATCAGATGCCTAGGAGACATGAACTAGATTTCCATAGTGCTGAGATGTGGAACGGTCCAGGCAGCTATGTACCTGCTGGACATGTCTGTAGTGTCCCAGACTAATGGGAGCCTTTAATACATCAAGGCTCAGTACCCCAGAACAGGCAGGTTCCTTACATGGTTCAAAATGACCAGTTTTCTGGTTGAAGCTCAAACACTTTCAGAGTTCTAATGCAGCATAACAAACGCGAGGGACTTTTGAAATCAGCCTATGTTTTGGCTGATCTACAGGCGTGGCAGAGAGTAGGGCAGGGGCAGTTACAGGCAACTGCAATGTGGTCAGACATGGGCTGCAGAGTTTGTAACATGAGACTTGGGTTCCCCCTCTGATTCTGTTTGCCGAAATAGGTAGAAGTCACTTAGCTGTGAAAAAGCAGCACACTTTCTTAAAGGCCCTGTATTGGGAGTATTCTTGAGAAGGTATTTCCTAAATAAAGGCCATTAGCAGGCTGAAAAGAAAATGCACTGGGAGTTACAGAAATACTTTGAGCAAAACTTTCTCTGACAGGACTCTCTAGTCCACTGGGTGCCAGTGTTCTAGTCCTATCCTAAGACGTAGTTGTGGACTTGGGGACCTGCTTTGAAAGGCCTGTTGTGTGTGTGGTGTTTTGAAAGAAAGAATAGGTGAGGAACAGTGATGAGTGGCTCTGTCTAGCAGAGACAAAATTGTGTCAGCAAAGTGTTTGTAACATTAATAAGGGGTCAAATGTAGATGGAGAGCCATGAGTGTAAGGAAAGAAGAGAGAAGGAAGAAAGGGAAGAAAATAGAAAGGAAAAAGATGGAATGAAGAAAGGTAGATGGAGAAGGAAAGAATAGTGAGCATTAAATGGAAATGGGATTCTACTTTGTTGAGATGCTAATATTCCAGAAAACTTCTAGGGACCTGAAAAATTTGCTAGTGATTTGAATTTCAAAGTAATATTGTCCATACATTCAGTTCTGAATCAAAAGGAGGGGGTTTGTAGAGAGAGAGAGAGAGAGTTCCTCTTCATTAGTAAAATCCTCCATTTCAGATCTACACAGAAGAACAGAATTTACCATGTACTGTCCTTCCTGAGGCTGCAGAATAGGAACGGAGGGCTCAGGACTTCTTTCTGTTGTGCTTCCCTTTCTTAAAAGTCACTGCTCGATCTGCTGAAATCAAAAGCAAAGGAAATCCATGAAGTTTATGCCAGAGACAGTAATTCACGATGTTTCACTCCCTTCCCCTCTCAGGGGATTAATATCCTGGAGAGTCTATTCACATTTTATTATATTTTATTACAGAACTTGCATCAATTTCTAAATCTTCTTTTGCAGAGACATTTCATTTTGGTTTATGTAGCAGAAAGCATGGCAGGTCTGTCAAGCAATGCTTTCAATACTCAGGGGGTTCTCTGCATCTGGCCATGGCCCATCACTTTGGGGTAATGTGACAGAAAGCAATATAGTTGTGGGTGGTTTGCCCTAGACCAAAAGCAAGCATATGTGAACTACTGAGCCTGTAACAAGACAATGCAAGTAATGCAGCCTGGCTCCAAACAAATGCCTGCAAACATCTCTCACAACCATCTGGTTTTGTTGAACAGCTGATGTAGTCCCCAGGATGTGCGACAAGACTGCTATCTCCCTGGGCAGTATCAGAGGATCAAAGAGGTGGAGAAGTCTTCCTGTGAAAGGAAGTGGCCCACAGCCTTGGAGCTGCTTCTAGGGCAAGGCTCAGAGACCTGAAAAGGATGGTGTAGCAAAATGAGCTGAATGTTGAAAGGACTCCTCCAACTGAAATGCCATTAGAGTGCAGTGAGGAGTCCTAAGAGAGGGCGAGCACAGAGGTGGTAGCTAGAGGTGACATGTTTGACATGGGTCTAGGTAGGACACTACTTCCTGAACAAAGCTCTTACTCAGCAATGCATCCCTGTGTGTATTTCCTACCTGTACAGGCACCTTTGCTGTATCTCTAGTTCAGTTTGTCTGTTGGGTCTTTACACATTTCTTTAGCCTGTGAGACTGAGGACTGTGGTGTGACCTGCTAAGGAGCGTGCCATATCCCTATGGAGCAAATCCACAGGTGGAAAGAACACCAGCCTCCCTCCTGCTGAGGAGAGCAAGGATTGCCCTGCAGTAGCTTGGTATGAAACAGGGATTATTTCATTCTGGAAAATGAGAGCTACTTTCTTCCTCTGTGATTGTGTCTAAAATTTGTTCAAATAAATTTTTTTAATGTCCACAATTTGTGTTTGTAATTTTATCAGGGCAAATTAAGTTGGGCTTTAACATGAAGAGGGAGTTACTCCATTTTACTGACAATAAGCATAAGAGGGAAATAGCTCCACTTCTCACTCCATGTCCTAAACCCCACATGCAATGGTAAAAATCCCCTTATAGCTGAAAACTTCCAAGTTCCTTCTGTTGCCTCTGTTAATATTTATCTACTTCAGCAGCCACTCAGCATGGAGGCTGCTGAGGGGGATGGAGTAGCAAACATCCAAGGCTTTCAGTGCCTCTCCCCAGAAGCTGCCATCCAGGGACCAGTCAGGAGGCCCTCCCAGAACTCGCTGAGCCAAATCCATGTAGGACTTGCACTTGGAGCCTTAATAACAGCATGCTGCTGTGTCATTAGGCTGGTGAGCAATTTAGTGACTAGATTTACTTAATTTACCTTGGTAGTTAAACACTGTTCAAGTGCTGAAAAATTTTGCCTGTGCCACATAGGTGCAAAGGCTCTATCCAAGAGAGGACTCATCCTTTTAGCCCTATCTTCAGCATTACAGATAGGTCAGGGCTCCTGCCTATCCACATCTGGGGCCCCCTAGCTGCTCGAGACAGAGGGCTGGAAAGTGAGGAGTGTGGTGGTTCAGCAGAGAGCCAGGAAAAAAAAAGGACAAGACAGTGTAGCAGAGGTATTAAGCAAATGGGGTTCAGAAATTAGAAATGAAAAGGGAATTACTGCTGATAAAACATGATTTGGGTTTTGGGTGAGGAGGTTGTTGGAGTTTTTTGGTGGGGTTTTTTATTTTTGGTTTTTTTTTTGGGGGGGGGAGGTATTTACCAGGTCTGCAATCACACTGTCCTGTAGTCTGCTGTTTTCTAGATGTAAAGTAACCTGTGGGAATATTTGGAGCTGGCTCCCAGCTTTGTAGCTTCCTGGCACTAAATCTTACAGAAGAACCTGTGAATGGAAATAGCAGCAAAGTGTGAATTAACTTTACAGGGAGTGAGTCATTCCACTGAGCCATATCCTGTCATGCACAATAAGCACCTAAAACTCCCTGAAACCCGTGAACAAAGCTGAACTCCTGGGTGTGGGGGTGAATCTATGTCGTTAAATGGAGTGTCCTACCAAAGCCACCCGGGGTGCCTTTAAAGCCTTGCTCTCATCCTCTTCATGGTGCAGCACTGGTCTGTGCTACTACCCGGCTTTGGTAGAGTCTGGGCTTGTTTCTGCTTTGAGTGCTGCTTGACCAACCTGTATTTTCAGATGCTGCTGAGAGCACAGGGGAGTTCCTGGGAGACTGTTGCTAACACAAACCACCCCACCAGGCTGAATGAAGCTAGCCCAGTCCATTACTAGGCCAGCACAATTCCTGACAAGTGCTGCTTACTTTCCTGCCAAAAAGGATCCTTATGATTAGTTGACTTGCTCCATTGCACAAAGCACAGTATCAAATGCTAAAAGCACCAACATTCCTACAGGGTAGAAACTCTCTAGTATCTTCTTTCTTGCTCAGGGCTCTGACCTGGATCCTGCATATTCCTTGCATCCAGCAGAGTAACTGGTCAGGGCTTCCCACGTGCACAGGTAACAGTACAAGTGCTTCAGTACAGGTACACAGCATGTTGTGTAAATCCACATGAAGCCAGCGTGCTTGCTGCCTCTCTCAGCTGCCATCTCCATAGGACCTGAGCTCAGATGTCAGCAACAGCAGGAACACAGTATGGAAAAAACCCCTTTCGTTTCTTTTTTCTGTAGGTAGTGCACCCTAGATGGGCTTAACTGTGCCAAGAAAGTTTCCAGCTACCAACACTTTCCTCAGTTTCCACTGAATCCTGACTGGGAATTAATCCCCTAAATAATACCAAATTTCATCTGACTCAGCACATCCTCTTTCCAGCACCAGAAGGGCAAGTCTGAAAGTCCTTCTGGAGATCTTTAGGCCCTGCAAGGTCACATCCTATTTATTTTTAAGGGACAGGCTGAACTATTACCAGGTCAGGAGCTGACATGCGTCCAGCAGGAGGAACCCTGCTGAAATACAATTACCTGGGAATGGCATCCTCCCTCCATTTCCTGAGAGGGGTGTGATTGCATTAACAACCTGATCACTTTCTTAACACTCCCCCAATTTAATCCTCAGGTGCTAAATGGCTTTTTTCTTCAGATTACTCCAAATTTAATCCTATTTATCAATTAGGCCCAGCTTGGAAGCAGGGTCTGGTTTGACTTCTTTCAGCTGTAGTGGCAGCTAAGTAATCTGCTTCAATTTTGCTCTTGATGCCTTCCTGCCTCTAATTTGAGCTAGATTGGTCTCTTCGCACGATCTTTTCTGCAGTCTCTCAAAGAGCAGCATGGGAACACTAGAAGAGCAGGAGAAAGCAGAGGCACTGTTCAAATGGATGCTGTCACCACAAGGAATGCTTGTCCTCTCACAGCCTGCATGTTAATTGAACTGCTGCTCTTCCATCCTGCTCAGAGTCCTCTTTGCCCAGGATGCTGTCCTTGGCTGCATGGTCAGCTTGTACATATTGAGTCTGCTTTACATCATGGCCTCTCTTTGAGCCATGCTAAATCACTCTGTAGTGAGACTGGGAGATAAAGCATTTCTACAAAGAAACCACTTGAACCTTACAATATGGCTCTAAGACTGTCCTTCCTGTACTGGAGAACGCTGGTCAAGACCCAGCACTTTGTCTGCATCTGCTCCCAGGAAGGGAACCAGAGACCTGGCCCAGCTGGCACCTGGGCCTCCTGGAAGCTGCTTACTCATGCCTCTGCAGAGTCCAGCCCTGGGCTCTCCGTTCCCACCGTATAAATACAGCATTGTACTTGCAAAGACCTATTGCACAAGAGAGCAGGGTATGTCTCAACGTATCCCTGAGACAGGTTCCCTCTGCTGCAGCCCCACGTGATCCTCGTTCCCAGGGTGACACCATGCCCTTTCCAGCTCCCAGACTGAGCTGCTCGGCATCCAAACTTGCAGGACTTGTTCTGGAGCGGCAGAAGGAGATGTGGGTCCCATCCTCCCCCTCCAACCCCTTATCCCCAGCACTACCCCTAGGGCAGTGTTGTGAACTGAAATACTCTGGTTTCTGCTGCTATGGAGGAACATCAGGTGCAAAGAAATTTGGCTCGGGGACAAGTTTCACCACGAGTCACTGAGCCAGGCTTTTCTTTCCCATGAGATAATCTTGGGCGGGGCAGACAATCTCTTAAAATTAAAATACAATGAAAATACACGGGCTTCCCAGGGTCTAGGGTAATGCTCTCTTTCCTTGTTTTCTCAGAAAGTGAGCCAGGCACTGCTGAAACCTTCCCCAGGCTTTTGGCGCAGAAGGAAGCGCTGCAGTGGCAGCCTCAGAGCAAGGCCTGGCTTCCTGGCCAGAGCCTGGTGCCTGCTGCTCCTCCAGCTCCCAGCTGGCAGCAGGAGCCCACCCATGGGACCTGGCTTTGCTGGTGGTGAGGGTGGAAGAGCTCAGCCTCCTGTGGAGGAGCCTCCACAGTCCTGCAGAGGGGGACGGTGGGAGAGCGCAATTTAGCGAATCGGTCGTGGCCAGCAAAGCCCCTTCCCCGTGGCTGTGCTGCCGTCATTGTGCTGCTGGAACCCGCTGGTGGGGACAGCGCTGGTGATTTCCAAGCAGCTACCTGCATGTGAGCGCTTGTGCTGGTGGTGCCATCACTAATGTTAAACTTTGGGGGCAGCTCAGGGCACACAAGTGGTGGACTCGGCCCTTCTTCCACCATCCTCATAAGCATCTGGCCCTGTCCTGAGCTTAATACTCTGATTCTCCGGGTAAACACCTTACATAGCTCATTGGCAGCAGGGACACAGGGATCTAGCTAGAATCTGCAAAGGATCCAGCTGGGATCTCACTTGGAATGAGGGTCAACACCTCAGCCCTGCAGACTTGAGGTGCTTTCTCATCCAAAAGGGAAAGTCAGCATCACGTGCTGAAGCAGGGCTCATCGTGGGAGGATTCGGTTTTCCCGTCAGAGGCTGCATCCCTGCAGGGCTGGATGGGAGAAAGGCTGGGAAAATGCTTCCCAAGCAGTGCAAATGGGTTTCGGATGGTATTGCAGAGCCTCGGCTGCTCTCCTGCAGCGAGCCCTTTGCTGAGCGCCCGCCTGGGGAGCGGCGTGTGCCTGGGGACAGCTGGTGCCTGCCGTGGCCGGAGCCGCTGGGATGGCTCTGCTCAGCGCTGAGGCAGGAGGAGCACCCAGCCACGGGCAGAGCTTCAGAAACAGCGCATTCATCTTCCCTGCCAGAAAGCCAGGGAGCGCCCGGGGCAGACTGATGACGCACAGCACACCTGAGATCATTTTCATGGGAATAGACCCGTGAGAGACAGCGAGAGGAAGAGTCAGGGAAACTCTCCCAGCACTTCAGTCAGTGTCAGCATTCACGGGGCAGATTTCACAAGATAAACAAAAGCCTTTAATAACCGCACTGGAGGGAGACTTTGAAACCCTGTGAAACCTCTGCCAGGAGAGGAGAGCAGCAGGCTTCTCGCGGAGAGCCAACGCCACCAGCCAGCCAGAGACTTGGCGGGCGCAGACGAAAAAAAAGCTTGCAAAACCCAAACCATAAAGATCCAAGTGTGGGTACCCAAGCTGTACTGCCAGCTGTGGATAGTAGTACACAGGGTGCTATATATAGCACAGAAGAATATTCATTCCACTTGCTAAGGGGTTTTAATAACACGGAGCAGATGAAAGGTGTCAGCCACCCTGGAATATTATCTGGGCAGCAGCATATAATTTGAAGGAAGGGTGGGAGAGGATATCTAAAGTTGTGATATCTTCTACAGGATGATTTGTTTTTTCTTGTAAGCCAAATAGATTTGTAGAGTAATCAGTTATTAGCACCTAACAGTACAGTCTTACATGTACAAGACTGCTGTCAAAGGATGCTAAGCCTGAAATACAGGGTCTCTGTGCTAATCAGTAAAATACAACCATACCTTGGGAGAAAGGGGACCTCCTGCAGTGCCTGCCTGCCTGCCTTGTGAGTACTGGCAACAGCAGTGTCCTACCTTTATGTGCAGTGCACTTATTCATGATCTCCAAACACCTCTTTTCAGACGATAAAGACACTGCATTAGGCGTTGAGAGAGAAGGTAAATCTAAATATAATTTAAGTTGTCAGAAACCTGGAAATGCAAATCCAGGCTTTAAGATCATTTCCCTCTGTAGTTTTGGGTGAATGACTTTCCCTTTTCCATTTGCAAAAGAGAGTTCCTACCCCTCCACAGGGTATGATAAACATTTATTCACTGATACTCGCAGAGTGCCATAACAGGGGGAGGGGTTTAGCCAGGAACATCACAATGCTTCTCCTCACGGTCCTCATAATGGGACAAATGTGAAAATCCTGACATGTGTCCAGACACCTGTCTCCACTATTGCCTTCTGTGAGTTCCCAGAGAGAACTGGAAAACTGAACTCTTGATTATAGCTCCAGCTCTGGGGTTCAGGTACTGAAGGGAGAAATTCAGTATTCATTGAGAGCAAATGTCTCCAAACTTTAGAGCTGTTAAAGGAAACATGAATCCTCTGGTCTGCAAAATTAGGAGATGATTAAAAGGAAGCTCTATACTTATTGCTACTTAAATGGTACACATGCCACCTTGGTGATGTGGTGGGAGAGGAGGAAGACAGAAACGTGGTGTCTTCATATAGCTATCAGGTCCCCAGAGAACAATAAAGAGATGGACCCAAAAGCAGAATGTGGGACATTCACATCTGCTCTGCTGCTTCCACCTGATGCCTGTAGCACAGGCAGAACTATCTGAGCATAGAGCCCAGGTGGATGAGAGGACACCACACAGGAGGTGTGGGAGCCCAGCAGGAGCAGGGACTGTTCCCGAACAAGACTCTGAACTAGCTTTAATTATGGGGGGAGTAACAGCATCCCATTCTGAGTCTATCATTTTTAGGATGGGTGGAGGAGGAAGAGATGTTCTGGCTATTGAGACACCTCTGCAGACTTTAGCAGACAAGAGCAGCTGATGAGAAGCACAGGCTTCCAAGAGGGCCAGGTCTCTGGGTAAGCAGCTGATGGCCTGGGCAGTCGTACCAGAACCCATGCTGAAGTCTGTGCTGCTGTCACAATCCTCAGTGTGGCTGGATGAAGGTAGCTCAGCACACCAGGCTCTCACCATGCCTCCTAACTGAGGTGCAGCCAGACTTGTGGGTGCAAAAAGACACATCCAAGGAGCACAAAAGCCTCCTATTGCTACTTGCTGTCAGGCATGGGTCGGATCATTTCCCTCTCCCTTTTCCAGAGGTGAGACCAGGGCTGCTGAGCAGCTGGGGTGTTCATCAAGAGGCAACAGCACACTCTGGGGTCCAGCCTTCTTCTTACCTCATCCAGATAAATAGCCAGAAAGATGTAGTTCTTCTGCTAAAGGTCAGTGCTGACTTCACTGATGTTGCCCTTCCATGTTTATTGGCATCCACTGGAAATATCTGGCTACATCTGTGGTCTAAATAATTACAGTCTCTGAGCGAGAAAGGGTGAGGGGGCAGCATGAGCATTTAAATGTTACAAATGGCACTGTACAGCAATCCCGGGTTGCTCTTCCCTAAAATCCTTTCTGTACATCAAGGATCATAAAGGAGTAGAAAGAGACCGCGTCCTGCTCTCAACCCTCCATTCTAGAGCACAGCTTTATTGGTAATTAAAAACGACATCTCAGCTTAATCTTCTTCCCACACTTGGCTGTACACTATCTTACCCCCATCTCAAAGAGGCATGTCAGTCCTTTCATATCCTCACTGGAGTTCACAGAGGTTTGCCAGCATTAATCAGAGGCAATTACCTTTGCCTCTTCAGGCAGGGATATCAGACCTGAGCCTAGGGTGACTCATTGCAAGATCACTTCCCCCTGCAAGGTTCTTCCAGACATCTCCTTTGACTGGAGACCTCAGCTGTTGCCTTTGGTCATTCTACTCCTGGGAAACTCTCCTGGGAGGGAGCAAGCCCCAGCTACTATGCAGCCTCATGTACTCTGCATACCTGTCTTTTCATCTCACTCAGTGGAACTGATAAAAGGGTTACAGGCTGGTGCTGGTCAGGAATTATCCAACCAGCATTTTCACTTTTCGATAGATTATCTTTTTTCAATAGATTTTTGTGTGGAACCGTCCTGTTTTGGTGACAACCCACTGCAATGCAGGCAGGGCTGCTGAGCCACAAGCCTGTCCTCAGCAGTGAGTCTTTATGAACCCTGGAGAAACCCAACCACACTGACCACTCCTGACTCAGACACCTTCAGGATTCCTGCCTTACTTCTGAGAAGGAAAGAATTGCACCTTCATCCTTTGCAGCTCTGATGTCCTAAGAACCCAGGCTGGAAGTATATCCCTTCTGAGATCCCCTGTGTTTGTGAGAAAAGAGATCTTCCAGAGGTGAACAGACCATGCTGCTTCTATCGTTTATGAGAGAAAGAATTTGTGGTTTCCTGGAGGAGAAGTTTTCAGTGGGCTCAGTGTGGGTCATAACAAAAATCTGCTTTGGAATATTTGTCAGAAATATTCCAAAGCAGTAGAAATATAGGCTCCAGAGAAGAAATGGAGTTCCAGCAAGCTGTAGCACTTGGAAGAAAAGTGAAAAACAGTATTATGCACAATCTAAAGTAAATACTATGTTACTATTACTTACTAATCAATGTTTTTGTTATTCAGCTCAGCCTGCCAACAAACACACCTGAATGTTGGCTGTAGGCATCCTTCCCACTGAAGCCCATGTCAACCTTGCAGAGATCCTGACCACGAATAAACAGTCAGGTGGCCCTGGCCCACCAACCTGCCTGTACCTCCAGAGCTCCAACAAGCATTTGGATGAGAGCAAAAGAAGTCTGGTGGTTTAAAATGGCACTTTCATGACAACTTCCAGCACAACCTCTCTGGCTGGTCAGGGAACAGAGCATTTCACATCATACCTGCCATGCTACGAGATGAGGTTGGAAAAGTATGAGTGTTAGGGGCCTGCTGGGATAATTCTGTGAGGATCACTGCTCTTTTATTTCTTCTCTTCCCCTCCAAGCAGTTCATCACCTAGGAGAGAATTCTGCTCTTCTGCAATAACATGGATGCACTGTCTGTAGCTCTGGCTTTAAGGTGTTGCTGTGCAAATACCCTGCTTTGGTATTCTGTGGCCAAGAAGGAAAAATGAGCAGGAAGGAGAGTAACTGACTGAAAATAAACCACATCCCAGTAAAGAGATGAAACACACTAAGGGATAACCTAGTTTTGTGTAGAAGGGCCAGAGTTCTCAGAAACTCAGGGAACTGGAAGAAGGCCTGCCTCTCACAAAAGCTTGGAAGCTCCTTGGAGGGACTCACTCCATACGTGGGGTGCTGCCCATAGAGTCCTGCCTCAGCAGTGCTGAGTGAGCAGGGCATGAGTGCTTTACACAAAGCATTCCACTGCAGAATAAATACTGCTCTGGCTGTAAGAAAGCTGTCCAGTCATAATATGCATGGCTGATTGCAGAGTTGCACAAGAAGAAGCTGGTTCTGACGTCGGTGAGAGCGGCTCTGTGAGCACCCTGAGATGGCAGGATCTGGCTGGGCAGCAGCTCACATCCCAGTTTTCCAGGTGATGCTGAACACAGACTTGTTTTCAACGGCAGAACCTCAACTCAGTGAGCCAACAGGAAAAATGGACATGAGGCAAAAATGTAAATGTCTTCTGCACACTCCTTAATGACATGCACAGATGTGCTCCACTGCTGGCAGTGAAGGCAAAACAAATGAGCTGTCACTTCCATCTCAGGCACTGCTGGTGACAGGGAAATCCTTTGATAATAGGGACAGATTTGCAATGAGGAAAACATTTTTTTGATGGGCACTTCCCTTTTTACTAAAACCTTTTTTTCATCTTCTTAGCCAGCATGTACATCCCTGGCTTCTGTTCATATAAGGTGGACAACAGCCTCCTTACCAATAGGAATTACCTCTGTGTTGTGAAGAGGACAGGGACATGAAAAGCAGGCTTCTCTGACAGGGCAAGCCTTTCCATCACAGCAAAACACTGTGGTGCATAACAGGCTACAAAACTGTTTTGGTGCCCATTGTTCCTTTGCATAAAAGCCTTTGAACCAGAGTCAGTAATTATGGGAGCCGCACTGTGCACAGCTCCTCAGCTGCTGATATGTTTATCAGTGGAGCATCAATCTGACTTGCTTCCAGGAGGTTCAGATGGCATGGGGTCATGCTTGCATCAGCTAATAAATTTCTCAGAGCTGGGTTGATCTCCTTCTTTTGTATCTGTGAAGCAGACAGCAGCAGTGGAGTCCCCATCCCTGATTTAAATAGCTGCCTCAATTCAGCAATGGCAACTTGCAAGGCTTTGAGGCTTGGGGACTGGAGAGGCATTGCAAAGGGGCAGGGGTGGTTCCTGACAGTTTTGGGAAGTTGAAAGCAGAGGGGCTTTTAAACTAAGTGAGCAAAGAGATCTTACTATGCTAAAATACATTTTGTCATGAAAACACAATGGTTTGCTTTCCTCTCACTCTGTCTAAACTTTGGCTGAGTATGGCTGGCAAACAAGTGACTTAGACTCACTGGCAATGTCAGAATCCTCTTTGATATTTACCCTTGCCTGGGTGAAACAGGGATGCTTGAACAGCAAGGTAGTTCCTCTGATTTGTCCTAGGGTGGATCAGCACTCTTAGCTTCATTAGACACCCTAAGGATTTCTGAACTATCTCTTATTTAGTGAGATTTATGGCTAATTCTATGCAGCTAGGAGATCCAGTGCTCTAACAATCACATATTGCAATTTGGAATGAACTGCAAGGAGAAGTTGAGACATAGACACTGGCTAACCTCTTCATGAGAGTCTCAGCTTGTTCATGCTAGGGGTAGAAAAGAAGATTTTTAAGCAAAATAACAATTTTTGACACAAATTAAATTGGTGTGAGCCAGACAAAATTCAAGACAGGTTAGAAAGCAGATTTTTTTTGGTCACAGAACCTGGAGGTTCTGGAGAGGTTTTCAGATAGGTCACTGTGAGAACAACCCCTTCCCTTGGAGACTGAGCTTGTCTTATTTGTGAAGACTACTAGATGACAAAGTTGTCTAAAATAGAAGGTAAGTGGACATGAGTCAGGAGGCCCTTTCCAGCCCTGCACCCAAAAGCAGTTTCAAAGGACTGCCATGCCTCACAATCATGCTGGGGATGGCTCCTGAGCTTTGCCCAGCTCCACAACACTCATCTCTATGAGAAATTTGGACCATACTATGTGCAACATGTATTACTCCACTCTAATTGCAGCACAAACAAGCATAGACTTGGTTAGGAACCAAACATGGTTTGTCTCATTGCTTTCATTGGCCACTTTTAAGATGCACTGGGCATCATTTCCATCGTAAGAGTGTCCTTAGTAGGGAGCCTGGGCTCCCAATCATCACTTTTTCCCAGGGACAGCTGGGCAGAGTGCTGATTTCCTTACTGCTTCAGCTGGGACAAGGACTCTGCCTCCATCAGCCACCCACAGGTTTGGACTCACAAAAATTGACCCAAGACACCAGGAGCACAGCATCTCAGCAGACAGTCCCAAACCCATGCCATTGAGGCAGCAGTGTGGTCACAAGCAGGTGGCTAGTCAAGCTCTGAACTTGACAAAACAACAGCTTGTTTTGTCCTCTGCTCTAAGAAGATGAAAAACACACTGGAGACAACAGTTTGGTTCATATTTGCTGGAAAGCACCATTAAGCTGTGTGAGACAACAGCCAGGTCGTTTTTACCTTCACACAATTGCTGGACATCACCCACAGATAGGAGCTGGAGTGTGGGTCCAATGTGGATATACTGGGGTGCACAATTCCTTGTGTTGAATTTCACTGTTTACTCGACTGAAGTTGATTTTCTTGGAATTAGAAGCACTCTTTTTACAGCCAGGTGTATTTTCAATCATTAAGGTTCCCATGGAGCTTTCTGTAAGGTTTTTAAGTGTCCCACCCAGACTGCTTTTGGAGTGCCTTGCACAGTGTCAAAAAACTCCTTAGTGGTTCAAACTGGAAACATTTATTACCACTTCCTTTCCTGACAACATTACATCTGGTGCAGAAAGTTTACAGTGTCCAGGGACACACAGAGAGCTATGGTGCTTCTGCAACTGGGAAAAGATGCTATCTCCTGCCTGATGCTGTGATATTTGGATTGTGCCACATGGTCTGGCAGTTCCAGACATCTTGCAACACATATCAGAAGTCTCTGGGGAAAAAAACAAAAAGACAGGAAAGAAGGGTGTGCTGGGAGTCAAACAAAGGTAGAGTTTATGGGAAAGTGAAGGGGAGAGGGGCAAAGGAGCAATAGGAAGTTAAGACTTTGAACAAGCCCAGTCATGCCTCAGGTACCGGTTCTACCTGTCTGCTGCCTGACCACAGCCCAGTCTGCCCAGTGACTGCAGTGGGAACTGGGGTGCTGAGCAGCACTGAGCACGGGGTTTGTTTGCTGGTGGTGTTCCTGTGGAGGACAGGTGGCTGAGACACTTTGCAATGAGTGTGTCAGTCAGCTGGCAGCCCTTGCCACAGGTTCATGTGCAGGAACCAGAAGTGGCTCTGGAGAGGAAACACTGATCCACATGTGGCATTGCAGGACTTGGGAAGCAAGTGGATAGTGACAGAGGAGGATTCAGTGATCTCTGCAGCCCGCCTCAAGATGCATCTGCTTGCTGAAAGGGATGGTAGAGGAGGCCCTAGTTACAAGACCAGGTATATTCAAGTCATTGCTGCTTAACATGATCCCCTCAAAAAAGAAGTGAAATGACCCTGCCTATCCAGAGCATCTGCCTTTCTCCTACCCTACAGAGTGTAATGATCTGGCCAAGCTCTGAGCTTAGTAAGAACAGGCAGCACTCAAACAAAACAGCAAACAGATGGGCACACAAACCCTTCTCCATTTTGAAACAGAAACAGCGTACTCCAAAGCCAATTACAAACTGAGATTAACTGTTCTGGATTTTGCTAATTACATATCAATTAGGCTATCTCAGAAGGAAAAGTCATTATGAGCTATAAAGTAGGAAGGGCATTAGGTGGACAGAGCCAGGAAAGGCAGTTATCTCCCAGGGAAGGAGAAGCATCCTGTGCTCCCTGACATCCTCATTTCCTTGGTTACTTCTCAAGGTTTGCACAAAGCAACTATGCATTTCTGCTTTGCTCCTGCTAAAGACAGCAAGTAAAGGGAGGCTCGAGTACCTGATCTGAGACTTGCGAGCACCTCAGCCACAAAAACTTTCTGGAGGAACTTTCCTGAGTGCAGGAAGGGGAGCAGGGACACAGGGCTTGGTTCCCTCCAGCCTAGAAACCTGTCAAGCTCTTCAGAGCTACAGGGAAAAAAAAAAAAAAAAAACCAACCAGAAAACCGCTGCTACCGCTTTTTTTTTTTTTTTTTTTTTTTTTTTTACACAGAGGGAAATGATGATCAAGTAGCCTTTTGTACCTGCTTTACATACCATGAGATGACTGTAGATGAAATGTCAAAGCATGCACTGCCAGAGATACAGAGTCCGTGAGCCAGGGCTCAGAGCAACCCTTCCTGGCTCTGGGAGAGGCTTTTCTCCTGACCTGCTGATGGTCACACTCACAACCCTGCTGGGAAATATTCAGCCTGCTGTCTCAGGTGACTTACGCAAAATAAGTGGTCGCATTTACCCCGAACACAGGTTCTACTTGACCCTGCACTCCTGGGCGTTTATAGCCTGCTCCTCCTGCTGCAGAAATCCAGGCTCAAGGGAGAAGCTTGTGCAGTTTTATATGCGGGCTTCACCACTGTTGTTTCCTGGCTCTTTCCTCACGGCTTCCTTGGAACAGACCGTCAGAAGAGTTTCCAGCCCACAGCTGGCTAATCATGCACAATTAACATAAACCTGAACGTAGTGGGGAATAAAAGAAAGCTGGGAAAGCCCCCTTTTCTCAGCAGCTGGATGAGGCAATTTACAGAAAGCCTGGAGGCATGGGGGAAGCAGAAGCCTTTCATGAGGTTTCGGGTCCGTGTGAAAGGGCAGATGAGGGCAGTTTAGGGCAGCACTCTGGGCCCCCTCGGCCCCAGCGCTGTGGGCCAAGGCAGGACAGCAGGGGAGCCGCCTGCCCGCATTCCCGCCTCGCTGCAAACCGCGCAGGGGAAACCTCTCTGAGCCACGGGGAGGGCCGAGAGGTGAGACGGCAGCATTACCCACGATTTGCCAATGACAAGATACAGCGAGCAGGGATTTGATGCAGGACAACAGACAGAACCTGGAAGGAGTTTCCTAGAGCCTCAGTCCAGTTCTGCAGTGTGAGCATATGGGGCTAGGGAAGATGTCAGGGCTAACGGGTATGGTTTGATGTTTCTGGGTAGCTTCCCTCAGAGGTGTTCTCCAGGCCGTGCTCCTGTAGTTTCTCTTCTGTCAGCGCTGGTGCTCAGCTGATGCCCTGGGGGATTGGTTCAAGGAACCGCACTAGCAGAAAACAGATCCCTAAAAAGTGAATTGCTTTTTGCAGGATGTTTTGGGGAAAGCTGCCTGAGCAAAGGACTCCTTCAGCAGGGGCTAGCTGTAGGACAGACTGATCTGTAATGCTGAGCTGCTCCTTTGGGTTCAATTTTCACCATCAGCTCTGCAGGCTGCTGTTCACCCAGGGGTCCTGCCCTGCCTTGCACCCTTGGCTGGAGGCTCCCACCACACAGAGGGTCAGGCCAGCCCAGCAGAAAGCTCACCCAGCAGAGAAACAGAATGTCCCTTCCAGCCTGTCCCACCAAGTGGACCTGTCTGGCACTTGGCCGTATGAAGACCATTGCCCATGTGATGGAGCCCAGCTCACCTCCAGTGCACAAACATGTTCAGCAGTCGGGAAGAAGCTGCAGTGGATTGTGAAACATCAGCTGTGAGGTTCAGCAAGTGAGATCTTATATCAGTGCCTTGAATCCAGGGCCTTGTGGAGAAAGAGGAGCCTAGTGGTAAAAAAATACTGATGAAAACAAATAGCTATTTTCTTGGTACTTGCACTTCCTTCTGGACCTCACCCACTTGCCCCAGGGTTTGCCAACAGTGGAAGCTCCCCCAGTACACAATGCTTTAGTATTCAAATGGCAGTGTCTGGTACATTGACTGTTTCCAAGCACAGCCCTCCAGATGCTTACTCATTTTCGTGATGGCCAGGTATTTGCATGGGTTTTACTGCCTTGCATGTTTAAGACAGTAATGTGATGGGAATGCAAGAGAAAAGAAAGAAGATAAAGCCTCCCTGGCTGAGAATGTGCATATACAAGGTGATGGGAGGAAGGATGTTGGGCACACACACAGTGCCAGCTCATCCCATTATCTAAGGAGTTGTGCTCTGCACAGATTCTGTCTCTGGCCAGTCCCTTAGCGACTGAATGGCGAGATAAGTGGAAGTAGGATGGAAGTTGCATGGCTGAACAGCAGAGGAGTGGTGGATGGATCAGCTAGCAGAAAGACATGGCAGGCAAGAGGTGATTCCCTGGTAAATCTGTTTTCCTTTTAAGACAGGTTAGCCCAGGCTTTGGGGTAAAGGGGAGAAGAATTCCCCCTGTCCCAAAAGAGGAGAGGGAAAGGAAAATTTGTTGACAGTGTGTAATTCCACAGCATAAGCAGGGATAGTTTCTAAATATGAGAGAGAACCAGTTCAAACTGGTTTAACAGAAACTCCATGCACCAAAAACCTCTAGCAAGGACATTCGAATAAGAGCATTGCATCCTTGCCGGCAGCTCCTGTCTGCTCACATGCAGAGCTGCATGGTCCATGCAATGACCCCACAGCTCCCCAAAACATCTACCTCTGTTGTTGAGCCTCCTCAAGTGTGTCACAAATGCCTCTTCATCCTCTAATATACATTTGCAGCTGCCTCCAAGGTAGAAAAGGGTTGTATGGCAAAGGGAAACAGCTACCAGCTTCCAAATTTGATGACAGTCTACTTCCATCAAAGAACTGTTTTGGCTTGCTTTGGTTTTAATGAAGGCTCTATTTCCTGAAGCCCTCTGATTGCAGGAAAAATATCTCTTTTTTCTTTCAAAATGTAGCGTGTATGTTGGGAAGAGCAGTAGAAGTCAGCAAAAAAGAATCAGGGAAAGTGATCCAAATAGATAAAGAAGGAGAAGTACCCACATGTATTTTTTTTAAAGTCTCACTGACAAGTTTTTGGGGTTGGAGTGGTGACCCCAGTTGCTGTGGCTAGCTCTGTGTAACCCATACAAAACCAAAGGAAAGCAGACCCAAGGCACAGAGGACCCACAAGAGGCTTGGAAGACTCTACATCAATTCTGTATTTTTCTGAAGGTTGTACCAGCTCTCCCTTGTCTTGCAGGTGGTTTGAGACCTGGGGGAGTATGGTAATATGGACCATAATATTAGACCATAACACAGATGGGGAGGAAAGGAAGAGGACCTCATATCTGCTAGAGCTGATAGAGGGCCACCTTAGCACTCAACTCCAGCAGTGCACAATGTCCCTGCTACTTTGACAGTACAATGTGCAAGACAGCACCAAGAAGTATGATAAGATATTGCTGCCCCCTCTTGTGGACATCTCAAGGGAGCTGGCAAACTATCCTGGGCAGCTGCTTTGGCTGAACAATACTCCATACTGAATAAAAATACAGCAGTGCAGCCCAGAGCCGGTGATGGAGGCAGAAGGAGACAGCAGAGCTCGGGGCCCCTGTGGGTGCAGCTGGGGGAGGGAAGAGCTCCCACAATGCCTTCGTGAGAAGGACATTTAAAGAAGAGTTTCTGGCTGGGGGAGTCCCAGCAGCTCAAATTTCTGGGCCGATGTTTTGCTTCAACTGCTCACAAATATTTTTTAACAATCCTGAAGTAGCTGTCATGTGGATCAGGTGTGTCTGGGCAGAGAACAAAGACACAGGCTCTTTCTATGCACTGAGACTTGTGGAAAAATTCCCTTCTTATTGGAGTGCCTGGCTGGCTCCAGCAGGGCTCCTGTCCTCTGCATCTCCCATCAGCTGCTTGCTGTCATTTTGTATGTCCTCTCATGTAGGCTGGCTCTGGGCAACTTGGTGAAGATGGTAATTAAACACTGGCTGGCCTCTGCAAAATCTTCTAAAGCTGTTACAGGAACTGATGGTTGGTTTCAAAACTCCTGACACAGCTGGAGATGAGGACATCTCAGAGAGGCAACTATTGAATAAGGGCCACAGAAACTCTGTCACATCTCAGGTGACACCTTGTCCAGGAAACCCTGGTCAGCCAGGTTTCCTTGCAGAAAGGTTCCTCCATGCCCTGTTATGTGCTGCAGAAGAGATCAGAGCTGCTAGAATTTCTAGAGCAGACTGTATTTCTCCGTGACTATGAGCTATTACAGCAACATGCTCTTCTATGCTTGATAACCAAGGAAGAGTATTTCCAATTTCTCTCTCCCTTTCTTCAAGGAGAAAAAGAAAAAAAGAGTGTCTGGAAAGTTTTCCCAGGCTATTTCTCACACAGGTGCTACTTTAGTGAGCAATGTTTGTTTACTACATGCTGGACTAGACATGGTACTTTAAATCTGCACCTGCTCCATTTAGGACCTCAAAGCACACTGCAGTAGGAGCAAGTCTGGCCATTCCTAATGCTTGAAGTAAGGCAGGGAGAAATGACATTCAAGATTTGTCTTTACATTATGTAGAGCTCACACACAACCCTGTTCCTTCTTTCTCTTGGCATTAGAGCTCTCTTTTTAACCTGAATGAACAGTTTGGTCTCATAACCAAAATAATTTCTTCCTTATGCAATAAATTAGGCCTGAGAGCTAAAGTAACTTCTCAGAAAGTATCACCTCACTGTGACTTTTCTGCAGGGAACAATATTTTGGCCTGCCACTGTGGAGCCATCCCTTGTTGTATCAGGGCAGCTGCTGTGTTTACTTGCAGAGCCATAGTGCCACAGGGAACCCAGAGACATACTATATTAGCTGTGAGCTAATGTTTCCTGCATCCAGCCCAGTAGCCACACAACCCTGTGAGGTCACCTCCACCCTGGCTGGGATAATCTCAGCCAAAAGCTCAGGCAAATCCTCCTTCCTGACAGTCAGAGCAAGGTGGGTAAACAGTTTGGCTGGTCAGAAAGAGCAGAGAGGCTTCATGGTCATCCTTCTGCAGAGGTGGAAGCCACCAACAGGCCAGACTGGACAATGTGAAGGGGCAGTACCTTCCCCACAGTGGGGCAGCACAGTGGGAAGTAGCTCCCGGAGCCTGGCTCCTCAAGGCACACAAACAACTCTCTGGAAAACACTCACCTTGGTGGGGAAGGCATTGTCTGCATACACTGCAAGGACAAGGGGCAGGTCCAGACTCTGGAGCCTCTGCAACGCAGAGCTGCTGTGGGGAACACGCTGGGAGCTCTGTGCCAGGAGGAGCAGCTCTGCCCTAAACCAGCCAGCAGCTTCACACAGCTGCGTGTTCCTGGCAGCTGGGGAACATGGAGGATGTGCTCCCTGTCCGGCACAGGCAGCAGAATGGGGCACCTCAGCTCTCACCAAACACTGTTCTTGTCCAGTGGTCAGTGAGGCAGCCTGCCTCTCACCTCTGGCCCCTGAGGAGTGGGATTCTCATTTTGTTGCTTCAAACTCTGGGCTCCCTGTTCCCATCTGAAAACTTCCAAGAGCTGAGATTTCCTGGGAAACAGAAGCCCTTGTGTCAGGTGGTGGCATGGGGGCCAAAGGCAGGTGGGACTCGAGGGGTGAGGGCCCAGAAGCTGCACAGGGGAGGGCTCAGGCCGGACCTGCAGCCTCCAGCAGGGCCATGTCCAAGCCAGGGGACACAAAGGTATGCTGTAAATGAGACTGCAGAGCACGTACCCACCTCTCTCTGGACACTGTCAGGAGAAGCAGCCGTGGGTTCAGGCAGTGCTCCCAGGCCAGGGGTTACCGCCAGGAGGGGAGTGGTGACCCCAGCGGCCCAGCTGAGCAGGGCTCAGCCGAGCTGCTCCTGAGGCAGCGCTCCAGGGTGCAGCAGGGATAATGTCTGTACTCATGTCTGTAAGCAGCTGGAGATGGCAGGATGGGAGTGCTGGTGTAGAGTGCGTGGTCATGACAGAGCAAGGCCCACAGCCCAGAGCAGAGTGCGGGGAGAAAGCGTTCCTGCCGTGGGCAGTGCTTGGAGGCTCTGACAGCACGGCCAGGGCAGTGACGAGAGCAGTGACGAGGGCAGGTCTGCCTGGTTCCCGAACAAACCCACTGCCGATTAGCCAGCTACATTTAGCTGACTTCACATCACACTGCCCGAGTGATCACCAGCCTGGAGACACAGTTAGAGCAACTCCTGTTTGAAGAATAGTGTCTGCTTTTGGTTTCAGACCCAAAGCCCAAACCAGTCTGACCAGCTGGAACCCAGTTTCAGGTTACACCCTGCCTTGCTCTCTGGGTGACTTAGTAGGTAATGATCTTGCTCCCAGAACACCTCATGCACTAGTTGCCTCTTCATGTACCCACATATGTTGCATCCCCCACTCCCAGCCCTCCCCAGCCATGGGACCGCTTCTGCTGCAGCTCTCCCTTGAGATACCACAGTCGGGGCAGATGAAAGGGAGAGAGATAGCAGGCATGGGAACGGTACCTGCCCCCTCTGCAGGTCATTGCTCCTCAGACACCACTCCCAAGCCAGATAAGACAAACAATTCCTTTTTATTATCTCTTAGCACACACACACAAAAAAAAATCAAGACACTAGGTTTATTGCATAGACCGCGATAGGCTGTGGGCAAAACAAAGAGATGGAAGAAATGATATGAGACATCATGAAAAGGAGGAATCTGACCAGCCCCAGGAACACTGAGGCAGATGCCTGTCATGGGGAGAGGCATGCTGTCAGATTGCTAGCAGGTTCTGGGCAGTGGTTTCTTTCCTTCCAGCCCAGGCATCAGCCCAGGGAGGCAGCTCTCCTGGCACTGCACTTGAGAGGACCTGAGCCATGTCCTGAGCTGGAAATGGCTTCACCAGAACGTTCCAGAGCCATTCTGCCCTTGGCCCTGAAAGAGTCCAAGCATTTAAACTGAAGTCTGTACATAGATTTATGCTTCTTACACACACACGCACACATACAAACACACAGACAGACAGAGACACACACACACACACACACACACACACATACACACACACACACCCAGTTTCCTCTCTTCACAGCAATTTTCCAAGAGCAACAGGCACTGGAAGTCTAGGAGTTGGTGTTAGCCCCATAGCCAATAGCACACCAGGCACTTCACAAATAGCTACTTCTGCCCCAGCAGAAATCCTCAGCTCACTGAGACACAAGCCTGGACCAGAGAGATGCAGCAGGACAGAGCTCAGAAGCATCTCATTGCAAATGGACTACAAGGGAACACACAGGACCAGGACCAGGACCAGGATGTTGCTAAAGTGGGGATTTCACATACTGCCCTAGGGCCAGAGATAAGCTCTGGATCTCCCGGGGCTGGGCTCATTTTGCACCGGGAGGGACGAGCCAGCAGGGGCAAGGAAACCACTGGACATTAGCTGGTGGTATCCAGCCCAATTCTGCACTCTGGGAGATGCCAGGGACTCAGATCAGGCTGTGTGCTTGGAGGAACACGCAGTAAAATCAAAGCTGCAGCTTTCCTGCACCATCAGCAGGAAAGGCATGGACATTTACTTTCCTTTCATGTGAAAATAAATAGATATTTTCTCAATGTGTTTGGGTTCACACCGAACACTGGAAAAGCAACCAGGGCAACTCACAGAGAGAAAAATGGTGAATACATACTGTACACAGGGGGCTGAAACACAGCAGCCAGGCAGAAAGAAGTCTAGGCATGCTTTTCTGTTAAAATGCAAAGCCTAGTGATTAAAGCAGATATTTCTGTTTCTGTCCATCTTGAAAACAGAAACTGTTGGAGTGTCACAGCCTTTGGATCATGTCTGGATGGTTGTGTGAATCCCACAGACCTCAACAGACGCACCATGACCAGGAAGACTGCTGCAAGGCAGGGCGCCTTGCAGAGGACTGGGAGAAGAGGAGAAAAATACAAGGTTGTGTGAAAAAAGTGGCACTGAAAATAAATTGCTGGCTCTGGTGAGCCTGCACCATTCATCAACATGAATGCTACACAGATCCAGTTCCAGGGTCCTTCAGATAGTTGAGCAAAGTTGTGCTCCAGGTTTGAGCAGGAAGAAAGATGTAATTCAGAGTTTTACTGGATTGTTTGAGGTAAGGAAGGGATGGATACCAGAGAGCATCAGAATGCTCCCAGTTCCTCGCTTTCCAGAGCAGCCATTTAGCCAAGACAATCACAAATACTAGTACTGCCAAATCACAGCTAGGTCTTGGCCTGATGCTCCAAATGTCTTCACAGAGAACAAGTCCTTCAGGCACAGGCCTGTGTCTAAAAACAGAACTCCAGAAGTTTTGGGGAGTGCCGCAGTGCTGAGCTGCAGAGAGAGGCTGTAGGTCAGACTGGTTTGGTGGCACTGCTGTAAAACAGATGCTCAGTGTCCTCTGTGGTGGAGAGGGTTGAGTTGGTAGCAGTGGTAGGCTGACGGCGGCGGCTGCTCTTCTTCCTTTTCTTCAGGATGAAGTAGCCGATGAACACCAGGACCACCATGATGCAGATGCCAAGGAGCACAGCAATCACCACCTCAAAGGCACCTGCAGGGGTACAAGAACATATGAGAAGGGATGCTCCACGAACTCTGGTGCAGCGTGAGAGGCCAGGAAGAAGCAAGCACAAAAGCTGCTGCAGAAATTGTGCTGGCAAAAAGAAGAGGCAGCAGCTGGCGTGACAGCAGGGTGGTCACTGCACAACTGAAGAATGATGGCAACTGCATGGTATAAGGGTATGGCCAAGGAACAGCCAGCCTGTCTCTCCCAAATGTTTCCCATCATTTCCCAGATGCACCACGCCCTCTAAAGGCTGTTCTGTGACTTCGGCAGGCTCGGCCATTTGACACCCCTGGGAATATCAAATCCTTCTGCAACGCTGGCCTTGTGTCGTACCTCAACAGGGACACACACAAGGGCTGCTCGCAGAAGACACCTCCTGGCTGGGACAATGCTGAGGCAGTGAGCTATGGAGGACAGGTTCAGTTTGTGGGGAAGTGCTCTTAGCAGCAAGGTGAGGACTTGTTCTTCTCCAGCCAAGCAATCTCCTGCATCATCAGTGGAGACAGTCAAACGTGCATTTGAGAGACGGTGTGAATTTAAAGATTAAATCAATTTCTAGGATTGAAGAAGAACAACCTTCATGTGACATTCTTTGAAGAACTTGTATTTCAATAGTGTTGGGCTTTTTTAATGTTGTAGAGAGGGTCATCACCAAACATTACTCATGTGTCTGCTCAAGCCTTCTTTCTTGCAGAAGTTAATAGTCCTTATGTGAACTTGGCCCTTGAGAACAGTTTTACTTCCCTTAGGAAGAGTTTTACATTTTTTGAAGCTGAACAGTGGAACATTAATCCAAGTTGATGGAAAGAAAATCAGTAGCCTCTGTATGAGCTACTGAGTCACAGACACGGGAATATTTGGACCACAGCTGCACAGTGCACAGAAGCATCTCTTGCCACTGCTAGCACCCTACAAATCCCACAGTGCTCCCTCAGCTTCAAAAGGGATGGAGGAGAGAAGGCTATTTTTTCCAAGGAAAGACGAAGCATTTTTCAGGACAGGGAAAAGCAACAGGCAAGCTCTGTAGGAAAAACTGTTACTCACTTAAGATAGCAGTTTGGGACTCAAATGATTCCCATCTTCGGCCAATGACATCTGCTTCTGAAGTGGGAACACAGAGAGGGGGAAAAAGGTTTTACAAAGGCTGGGAACAAGGGATAAGACAGATTTCTGAGGAGCATATTTCCATTGCTCTGAAGTGACTGAATGCACACAGCATCCCTTCTCGACAACCATGGTGCTGAGCTCTCAGGGCAGGCTGTGAGGCCCAGGGTAGCTGAGGGAAGTAGTTTGCCTCTTAACAGACACAGTTTGGCAGAATTCTTCCTGTTGGCATCCAAAGCAACACGTACAAAGTGTACAGCGTAAACCTTTCCCTCCTTTGTTTAAAACTTCAGGCTAGTATGTATGAGGATTTTGTTAATTTCTCCCCTCTCCCTTGGGGAGACCTGGAGCCAAGCTAGGAGGTTAGATTCTCTTTAGAGTGGATATACTGTACCTCTGGTTAGTTTTGTCATCCTCCTTTTTCTCTTTTTCAACATCAGCACTCAAAACACTTTCCAGCTCTGGGAAATGACAGGCTGCATTGCAGAAAGATGCTGTGTATGCATCATTTCCTGTAAGCCACTGATCATGTCAAAGGATGCTGTGGGTCATGGCCAGGGTTTGAAAGCAGAGCTGCTTTGACTGAAAGCTCCCAAGGCACTGCCTCTTTGGGACCACAGAACTTAATCTGAAGTGATTTTCCCAGTCTGATCAGTAAAACTCCAGCCCTCACTATGTATGCTTACTTGTGATGCCTGAACATGATTTCATACACTCTTCCTCTTCTTCAAAGTTGTTGCTGTTGCCACCACAGCCCCCGTAGGTGAAGGGGTCACATTTCTCCGAGAATGGGTTATAGTACCAGCGAGGGATGCTCTCAGTGCACTGTCCAGTATCAGGCAAGTCCACACAGTGACCTGGCAAAGCAAGGGAGAGCTTTAGCCCAAGCAGCGTCTTCCCAGAGCAGAAACAATTTTCTGCTCACAACAGAAGCACACAAGCACCATGGCAGAGGAAATTCATAGCCAGAGCTCAGGCCCCCACTGCCCAGCTGCCAGCTAGCCAAATTGGCATTGCCAAAGTGAGCTGCTACCTGCCCATAAACCCAACCAGCAAGGAGAAAAGAACATTAAAGCGTGGAGTCATGCTAAACCCTGGATTCACTCCCCTGTGGAAATGACCTGTCCTCTCTGGGAGGCAGAAGGGGACGTGAAGAGCCTGGACACACAGAAACCACAGACTGGCACAGGTCTCCTCTACAACCAAGCTGCATTTAAGTGACTTGGAATATACCCTTTTAGCCCAGTGATAGGTCCACTGTCTATACTTTTACAAACAAGGCAAAGATATGGGATTGAGCACAGACATTGTGGTGTCCCCCACACTGCTTTGGTTTGCACTATTTCCAAAAAAATGTGCTGCAGGCTTTTGTACAGGCCAAGTACTGTGCCCAGCAAACAACATGCATGAGACCTACTTGGATAGAAAAAGTTTAGGCAGGAGAGTGAAAGCCTGCTATCAACAGCTGTCCTCAAGGTCAGAGAACAGGCCCTTACTCACTTTTAGTACAGGGACTACTCCGATGCTACACCTATTTTTGGATCTATACAGGGGAGCAGTTTTACCATGGAACAACAGACTGAAGAAACAAACAAAAGCTGGCAGAGGTCAGCCAAGGTGCTCTGGACAGTACATACCTTGCTTATGTGTGACATTGATTTTCTGCAGTCTATTGAATTCACGAGCATCTGCAAGGGAAATATTTCACATTAAAACTTCTCTCACCAGTTGAAAAGAAAAGCCTCTGTCCATGCAGACATGGGCAGATAGGGCTTTCCTGCACAATTCTTTGCTATCACAAGCCAGGGAAAGGGAGATACCATTTGATGTTCTTAAGTATCTCAAAGCTATGAGGAACACTGGAAAACTAAAATGTAGTAACAGGAAACTATTCCAAATTTCCATTCCACACATACAGAGACAAAACTAAGGAAAACAAAGGCTGCTTTCTTATCTTTGTTTTCAAGAAGTATGGGAAAACCACTCCAGGTTTTAAGAAGTACAAAAGAGCACTAATGCAGAATATAAGAGAGGGCAAGAGAAAGGAATCATACGCTTGCAACCTAAAAAGGCAACAAAACACCCACTTATAGAAAAGAGATTATGGGAATTCTGTCAGAAGAGATGAGGAGGGATGGATGAAGGGAGGAGATAGGGTAGATATGGGTATCTCACCACTGTGCATTTACATTAGCATAACATGAGGATGTTAAGGAGACTGTGCCATTGGACAGACTTGGAGAAATCATGGCTTCTTTTCCCATTTTCTAACTCTAAGAGAACAGGTAAGGTCATTCAGTGAGAAAAATG
>VZRZ01004141.1:350688-430561 GCA_013398175.1 Climacteris rufus
GAGGAGAGGGGAGGGGAGGGGAGGGGAGGACAGGCCTGAAGTCTTACAGACAGGTGCAGAGAAGAGAGTCAAAGAGTATTTAAGAGGCAGGAAACATCACAGAAGGAAGGTCATCTCTTGCAGTCAGCAGAGATACAGGAAATGGCAGAACCTGCAAAGGTAATACTGTGCAAAGAAATAAAGCAGGGTCAGGATATAAGAACAGAAGACACCAAAAAGCATTGACTCAGCACCTGTAACTTACATTGGACTCATCCCTGGGCACACAGTAAGCTGTCTAAGCCAGAACTTGAAATACTTACACTGTTCACAGTACATCTCATCCGATTCATCAGCACAGTCAGGTGTTTCATCACACTCCAGATAGGCATCAATGCAGCAACCATCCTTGCATCTGAAGAAGGGGGCCTGACAGTTCCCATTGCATACTGCATCAGAAACAGTTCAGATAGCTCATTAAAATTCATTGTTTCTCCCTGCCAGATGCTTTACGAAGGACTTAAAAGATGCTGATAGGGCTGGCAAACAAGAAACAAGGTGAATTGGTAAAGGTCTCTCCTCAGTGCCACCCTAGACTCAAAAAAAAATAAAATCCTGTTTATAAATGAAACATTACTCTGGGCATAGACATGTTTGCTCTCAGGGAAGAAGTACACAGAAGGTGGAAGCAAGAATGAGCTACTCAAGAAGAATATGGAGACATTGCCCAAGCACGGGGGATTAAATTAGAAAAACCAAACTGAAACCTCCACACTGGGCTGCAACAGCTTCAAATCTCTTTGCTCTAGAAGTGATGCCAAGTGCTGAGTACTGTGTCCCGTTCTGAGCTCCCCAGTGCACAAAAGACATTGGCATGCTAGAGTAAATCCAGCAGAGACTCAGCAAGAGCCTGGAGCACAAGACCTAGCATGAGGTTACGGAGAAGACAGAGAAGACAGACTCATTTTGGAGCACAGTAATAGGATGAGCAGCAACTAGAAGGAATTGTGACACAGGAAAGTGACTCAATATAAGGGAAAAGTTATAATGAGGGTCATCAAACACTGGCTCAGTTTAACCAGACAAGTGTAAAATCTCCTTTGTCAGAGATATCCCAAACTGGATTGGATACAGTCCTGACCTAATGTGACTCAAAGCTGGCCCTGCTTTGAGTAGTGAGTTGGACCAGATGACCTCCAGAGGCAATCCCCAACCTAAATTATCCTATGACATGAAAGTGAAAGGCTTAGTAAAGAAATTAGTCTCCAGTGCCTCCCTTTCCACACTGATTGAGTCCTAATCAAAAGCCACAGGAATGGACACAGGCCACTCAGCCCAAGCTTGAAGAAGGATTACAGTGTCATATGGGAGACTCACCCGGCTGTTGTCGCCCGCCAACAGAACCTGAAGAGACAAGGGGAAAAATAAAATAAATTTACCACCACTTCATTTTGTCAGCTCAAGATCAGCTTTATATTGCCTTCATATATCACATAATAAGAGCATATTTTCTGGAAGGAAGCCCTGGTTTAGGGAGGTGAAATATGGTTGCCCACCACCCAGGGGCCTGAGATGAGTTGTACCCACATGAAGCAGGCCTGGAGGAGCACAAGGGAACTTCCCTCCACTAGCTACACCATTTCCAAACCATCTTCATTTTCCAAGGATTTAACCTCCTCCTCAAGCTGTGCACTGCAATGGGCCTAGCAGAGGCTCAGCCCATTTATCTGAGGCAGCAATAAATCATTCTTAGTGGCTTGAGGGTGCCAAGGAGGGAGATTAATTTCATTTTGGGGGTGAAGCACTTCTGGCCCCCAACTACACAATGCTGCCTTCTGAATTTAAGTGTCAGATGTGACACAAAGATTTGGTGAGAGCTACTGCAGCCAGAGGAATACCAGGGACACTGTCCAGTGCTTCAGGAGCTGGGTCAGATATGTTGGCACCTTAAGACAAGAACTGCCCATCCATAATTAGCCCTTTCTCCTCAGGTTACTGGGCTCTAAGTAGCTGTCAGAGAAGAGGCTGCAGTATCTGTCCACAGGGTCATCCCAATCCTATGAGAAAGAAGGGGATGGATTTTTGAAGGACTCACCTCTGACATTCTTGCAGGCGAGTTCACACTCCTCTGCCCGTAAGTAGTTATTCTTGTTGGGCTTGCAGCCACCAAAAATGAACTCCTCACACTGCTGAAGGCTTGGGTTGTAAAACCAACGGGGAAAAGATCCCCGACACCAGCCCACCTTCTTAGGAGTCAAACAGTGCTCTAACAAGAAAGTTAACATAAAAGGATCTGGGGTTAGAAATGTCCTTTGGAAGACTTTCTGCTTTGTATATGTGAAGGCAAAGAAAGTCTTCCAAAGAGGACTCGTCTGAAAGGTTTATGAAATCTTGAGCAACATGGAGAAGGATAGTATGGGATCATGGAATGCATTTTTTTATATGAAAGGCAGGCTCACAAAACCAAATTAGAAGGTGCCACATCCATAAAACAAAAGGAGCTGCATCTCCACACAGCACACAGTTAAGCTGTGAAACTCCTTGCTTCAGGAGATTGCTACATTGCAAAGATTACATGAGGTCAAAAAGGGATTCATCCATGGCTATTTAACACAAAAACACCATCCTCTGCTTTAAAAAACCTCCCAGCTGCAAAATCCTTGGGGATTAGTCAAGCATAGTAAGGATTTACTGATAGCATGTCAGGTTCTTTCCAAAGTACCAACCTCTGGACACTGTTGAATGCAGTGTACTGGAGTTTGGTCAGACCATTAGCATCATGTGACATGGCTGTTCTTATATTTTTATGGTACCTGAGGTAGGAGGAGAAATCCCCTGCTTAGCTACTAGTTAGCCATTTGTCCAAGAACTCCTTGCTCCTAACACACTTGTAATGCTGAACCTTTTCATCATTAAACAAGGCCATTAAATAAAAAAACCACATAAATAAAGCCAGGGACACTCTGAATGTCTTGCAGATGACTCCACCTACCCTGGTGGGCCCTAAGGGCCTTCACAGCAGAACCAGAGTCAACAAGACCTTTCAGGTTCTTCTGTTTTACACCCTCAGCTGCACCCCAAACCTCATCCACTCTGGTGTCACCCAGCAGAGAGCAATGACAGGCAGAGCAGATGGGGTTATTGCAACTGCTGCAAGAGTATGTGAAAACCCCCAAACAGGTCTCTATGCATGCAGAGACCTTCCACTATTGGTGCAGGCTTTTGCTGGGAAAAGCTGACACGCAAGTCCCGTCTCTTGGTTGTGCTCTTCTCCCATCTACCCTCTGAGAAGAGCACCAATAATGCCAGAGCAGCACCCAGGCTCAACTCGACATGTGTGGGCTGAGGCTCACCTTCTGTCTGCTCAGAGCTCAGCACCATGATGGTGATGTTGGTGAAGTCTTGCTGTTGTGCAGTGTCAGTGACAGTAAGCTGGAAGACGTAAGTCCCCACCTGTAGGTTGGAGATTTCTACCTGATCTTCTTTGTGCTTCTGAGAATGCAAAAGAAAGTTATGAATGAGAAAGTACTTCTGATGAAGGAGTGACTGAACCTATGTTCCTGCACTATGGAGAAAAAAGCTTGGATGGAAACCTTCAAGCAGATGTCTGGCATGAAAAAAATCTCAGTGCTACACAATTGCCCCAAACCCAAGTGCTGGTACCCAGCTGGAATAGCTGAGAGAACAAGTGCTACAAGCATAATTAGATATTTCATGTTTTGGGGCATTGTGAAAGCACAAGGGAAAATAAAACTCTTTGGAGAGTACTGTAGTACCTGTAGTTTTTATTTTACTTTTTAAAACTCAGAAACTATTATGAATCATTTGTTTAGTACATAGGGAATAAGGTAGGTGTATTTAATTATTTTGTCAGAATCGAAAGCTATAATATTATTGACAGAAACTTCTCCTCTATATTTACAACACAACTGGGCCTTTGTTTCCATGCTATCTCTGGTTTTGATTAGGTTTCAAAAGAACACGGCCTTGCCATGTATCATTTTAATGTAGTTCATACAGCATAATATTGTGGCACTTCCCCCTTCCCCCCCCACCCTAGAAGTTGCTTTGGTTGGGCTAGGGCAAAGGCAGCAGGAAAGGAGCACTAGCTGAATTGCACAGACCTCTTAGCACTCTAGAGTTTGTTATTGCTGGTGTTCAAAAGCGGTTGTGGGCCTGACGTACTCATTTGCTAATTCTTCCAAAAGGTGCTACAAGTACTCCGTATGGCTTTCCAAAGCATTTTGCAGAAGTTTAAAAGAAATAATTTGCTCCTCTAAAGCTACAACTCACTTTTAACATCTATCAAATAGTCAGTGTTCACATCCCAGAGGTCTGGGATCCAGACAGGAGACACAAGTTCAGCTCCAGCTCAGATAAAATAGGAGGAAGAACTTGTGCTCTAAAGAGAGGCAAAGTCCAGGAAAAGCCCCAGGAGAACAGAAGCAGAGCCTGAGATTATTCAGAAACAGAAGAGGAAATGCACTGAAGTGGACAGAGCAAAACTAATAGCAGGCCCTTCGCTGAACTACAGGAGCTTGGGGCAAGAGGCAGCTCTTGCACTGAAGCTCTGCCCTCTCAGCTGCTCCCACCCAGGCAGGTCAGGTGTTGCTCAGGAAGGTTCGAGACAGCATCCTGTGCCCTGAGACCTGATGAGGCCAAAAATGCCACTTCCAAGTAGTGTGTGAGAGGGTGAGGGCAACCACAAGCAGTGCTCCGTAGCTTCTGGGAACAGGCTCATGGGTGGACTGGCTTGAAGAGGGAAGGACAAGGTGACCTCCAAGTCAGGGCTCTGACTGACCAACCCAGTGCAGACCAGAGGTGACACTGAGCAAGCTGCTTATTTCCTGCAGCTCCTTACCTTCATCTCCACAGAGGGTTGGCCAAGGATCTGTTTCCAGTCATAGCGGACTATGCCATGGTCATCCGTGCTCTCTGTGCCTCGGAGCATCACCGGCTCCCCCGGCTGCACCCTCATGTCCTTGACAGCGCGGGCTACTGGGGGATGGTCATCTGCAGAAGAAAGGTACAACAAGGCTCGGCTAAGAGGCTGAAGGGTCCACTCCTTGTCTCCATTACAGGAAGACAAGGGAGAGGGATTCTTCCAGGCTAAATCCATACAGAGTTCAGCTGCTGAAAGGAAAACGCTTTTATACAGCTGTGTTCCTTGCAGCCTGAGCAAACAACAGACAATCAATCAGTACCGTTATTACTGCCCTCATTAATTTAGTAACTCCACAACCCACCATGGCTGTATCTTTGAGCCGCTTGGCTCCCTGGACACTTCTGTCCACAGAACCACCATGAGGGTGGCCCTGTGGCTACAGCCATTGTGCTTCTGGCTGTTGGACCACATCCTCACAAAACAGCACAGAGCAATCTCCACCCCTCGCTTAGGGAGATGGCCTGATGTGGGTGTTGAAGAATGCTGAACTGACTCTCATCATTCCTGCCACCATCTCTAAGCACTGTGTTAGTGCATTTAGCCAGAGCTACGCCATGTGGGACTTGGATGGGAAATATTCCTCCTCCAGGTCATTTTCCACTTCACTCTCTGACATACAGGCCTTTAAAACAGCACAAAAATACCATTCATGAGATTGTTATTTTTGTACTGTTCCATGGATTAGCTTACCAGCAAATTCCACAATCTATTAAATGCTTTCCCAGACTGTAAGTACAAGAGATGAAAACTGATCCCTGCCTGTGCCAGCAAGAACAGCCTGTACAGTGACACCACTGAGCCTGACTCATAACTCCTTTTGGCCTGAATGTCTCTGATCATGCATAGCTCAGCCCATAAAACTCCACCTGGTAGCACCTGTACCAAGTCCAAAACTCAATGTTCCAGTTCAACCTGAGTCTGTTGTAAAGGCACCAACCATCATTTATAAGCTAGATAGAAATCACTCTGCCATTACACTGTTATATCAACTGTGACTGAAGAAGAGGATTAGTGACCAAACCTCTTAGAAAATTACTCCATTAGCTGATTATTTTCACTGTTGCAGAGTTGCTCCTAATTTCCTGTTCGAGTGTATCTGGATTCAGATCCCAGCTGCTGACTCTTGCTGCAGTCTACTGAAGGAACATTTAATCTAAGGCCTATATAGAAACAAATCTGACATTCAAAACAAGCTCCTGAATTCTTCTGTCACCTTGTACACACCATTGCAAGCTCTGGAAAGCGGACACATTCCTGCCATTCCTGCCAGGCAAATGCCAGGAGCCTGCCAGGGAGAAAGGCAGCCTACTCCCTGCTGTCCTGCCAGGAAGAGCCCAGTAGGTGGGTCCAATTGCACAAGGAAAAGACCAGTTTTTCAACAACACAGAGGCCAACCATTAACTCATGACTTGAAATCATGTTTTTCCCTGACATTTTTAAGCATGTACGCTTTGAACAAAACATTGTAGGCCAAACATTTAATTACTTTGGGTTGTGGATTGCACTATGAAGCAAAAACTGAGTTCTGTTCAATGGGTTAGCAGTTCCCATCTCTGATTAGCCAAATTTCCTGACTCTCCTCACATCCAGAAGAGTCAAGAGTATTTGCCTGTCTGTGGTGACTGCCAAGGAGATATGCTCACTAGAAATAAAAGACTTATTTTTCAAGTCTATCCCTTTTCTCCTTAGTATGTCTGAAAGTTCGGTGACTTTGGAGTATTTCTGCCACACTGACTGTGCGAAGCCTCCCCTGGCAATGTGGCTGTTCTCCACCTTAGCTTCAGAACCAAGTGCTGACTGAGCCAGAGTGAGTATCAGCAATCTGCTTGTACAAGGGAGATTATTTTTTTGCTCTGAAAGTCTGTAGGAAAAATGAAAGCTACCTTTGCTATAATGCTTTTGACCATGGAAAGTTTCTTCTGTAAAACTCTGTAATTAACAGGGAGGTTAAAGCTCTATGATGCTGTCTGTGGTGTGCCCTTTGCTGTGCAACATGCTCCTGGAGCCACATCATTAAGTGACAACTTCCACTTCCATTTATTGAACACATCAGTAGGGAAAGTATCTTTTCTTTATGACTCCAGAGGAAAGCTTGATAGAGTGAATCCAAATTGCTTAAAGAAGTTTTATTACTCGTAATGCATTCATGCCTCAGACCCTGATTTTTGCTTTTTAAAAAATTTCATCTCATTTAAAGGCTCATGCAGTCAGTGGCTTGTCTGGCTTCACCTCTAATGAGTGAACTTGAACTGAAGTTGATGGGGAAATAGGAATTGAAAAGATAATAAATTTCTACAAGGATTTCAAAAGTAAGCATCTAAGTGGAGGAAGAAATCCCACTAGGGGCCTTGCTATGCAAACCTGCGGGCAACCGTGAAATCCCATGGCAGAATGCACTTGCAAAGCTCACAGTTGGGAGTTTTTTCTCTTCTGGATCTCAGATACTAGCTCTTGCCCTTGAGATCCACAGAAAACCAGATTTCCTCCATTCCAGAGCTCATGCAGATACACCCTGAGCAGCTGAGATTATAAGGCAATGCTTAGCAGAACTTTGGAATGATTTGAGGTTGCCACTAGAAAGAGCTGGAAAGCTTTCTCATGGTGACTGAGGGGCTCTTACAGCTCACTGCTGAGTTCCTTTGCAGGAGCAACTTGCAAATGAGACAAACGTGACTTGCACTGAGGACACTGAGGCACTGTGAAAAGAAAGACCTCACTGGGGACAGAAGCCACTGCTCAAAGCCACTGACAAGGCCAGGAACAGAGACAGGAACAAAAATGAGGCCACCCAAATTCCAGCATCCATGAGACATTGTACCTTGAAGATTTCAAGCATCAGAAGCCAGTAGAACCTGTCTGCTGCAAAAGCAGGTGGGCAGCAGTGTGGCTCTTCCCACAAAAGCTAAAGCTCTGCTCTCACATTACTTCCAGGGAAGTAATTCAAAAGCGAACAGCTTTCTCACCCATCCACACTAGAAAACTCTCAATTTCTGTGGGCAAAGGTAATGAAGGATGACACTGTTGCCACAGTGTTAATTTGCCTGAGGTGGAGAGAGAGAGAAAGGAACAAAGCAAAGCAAGAGAGTGCCTGGAGAGAAATACAGGCTCTTTCTTTAGGGCTTCGTCCTGGCTGGGCAGCAAATACAGTTGTGATAAAGTCATACAGTTTTTCAACAACTCATGCACAGCCAAGCAGTTCTCATTAGTTAGTTAGCATTAGTTAGCATTAGTTAGCATTAGTTTCTAGAGGTTTCTGCAGTGGTTTGTAAGTGGTGTACACAGCAAGTTAACTTAACCTCTCTAAAACAATACAGTACAACTGAATGGATTATATTTTCAGAATAACATAGCTGCTGCTTCCACCAGGCTCCCTCCATCCTTCCTCGGGGTGTAGGAAACCAGTCCTATCTGCTTTATCAGGCAGATGGAAGACTCTCCTAAGGTATTTGTGCCATTTTAGTAAAGACTGGTTTTTACCTCCTCCAGTCTCTCTAAGGACATTGGAGGTCCAGAGACAACACATGAAGTAGTCACTTCAGTAAATGCTGCATGACAAACACTAATTTCACAGCAACTGGAGTGGAAGCCACTCTTCACCCTCTCTGAGCAGGCAGCTGGGCTAGTTTGTCTTCCAGAACCCTTCCAGTACATCAGCCTCTGAACCTGTGGTGTGGGTACTGAATGTGCAACTCCCCCTCTCCTGGCCTGAGCTTGAGGATGACCAGCTTGCTCAGGACTGAAGAGCATCAGCCAAGAGGGAACCTGTCTCAGCCCCAGCTGCAGTCCCAGAGCCACTCATTTTAGTTGCACTGTGCCCACAAAATGGAAACCAGTGTGGGACCAAACGTTTGAGGAAGGAGAAAGAGCTTCCCACTTGGAGAGCTCTCCTTTTGGAATGCATTACTGAAGTTTGAGCCTGCAAATCTCCCTCCACAGTGACGCAGGAGCAGACACCTCTGATCAGAACCCTGTGGTTCCCGAGCACTTCCTGTCTCCCACTCACAAGCCCTGGATTCAACAGGAGGAAGAGAGTGTCACCAAGCATTTCACAACAACCACAAAAGGTTCAGTTCAAGAAATAGACAAAGGTTCAGGGAGGTTATTTTCCAGTTTCACACCCAAAACTGGTTTGCCTAGACCAGAATAAGCTGGGCTAGTTACTTAAACACTGGGCTCCATTATTACCAATAAAGTGCATGGTGAGCCTGCCCCTCCCGAATGAGCCAGGCAGAAAACTCGCACCAAAGTTCAGGCTGAGGAATCATTTAAGAAGATTGTGCCTTTTAACAATAACATCACCGACTTCAAGCTGTACGTTAGCTGAAACAGGCAAGAGGTGGTGCCAAGCCAGCGTCACCAGCTTATAAAGAACCCAGACACTCTTGTTCTCCAAAATATTGAAAATACGTTTAGAAGAGGTACAGAAACCAGATCTCAGCTGTATTCATTGTTGCCTGTACCCACAGGTTTCTCTGAAGTCATAACACCATAAGAGTGGCCACAGTGGGTTAGAGCAGGTACCCCTGTCCCTGTGTTCAGTTGCCAATGGTCTTGCTCAGGATGCTTCAGCAAGAGCAACAGAAGTGCAAGAACACAAAGTGCTTTCCCTGTAACATTCTCCCAGCTTTCAGCTACTTCCATCATGCTCCAGAAAAACTCCAAGACTAAATTTGCCCATTCAGCAGCCCCCACCTGTGTGCTCTCTTTCAAGTGTTATCTAGTCTCCTCCTGAACATATATAAATGGCTTAATTCAACAAGTCTACTCCCTGTACCAGTAGTGTGGGTCTTATAATGCGTGACTGTTTTGTTTAATGTCACCCACTAAATGGATCACTAAATGGATATTTCACTGTTCACTAGAAAACACATGCTTTTAGTCCTCATCGAGAGGATGTCTGAAGAGTGACACAGGTAAAGGCTTCTAGGACACCTACAAGCAGCGCATACAGGAAAGAAATGGACGAAAAAGCAGCAGATAAGCTTCCTGCAGACCCTTAGCACCAGTCTCAGGGGAATGACAGTAGTCCGGGCTCCAGAGCAGCCACAAAACTTCACATTTTAAGTGATACAGCACAACAGCAGGAAAACTACAGAGTTTTGTCTTCAGTTCAAAACCTGGGCCAAGATCCTTTGCCTATAAACATCTGGGAGGAAGACCTGACATGCCAAAACCAGCTTCCTTAAACACTTGTTTCACTTGGCCTCTTCAGGCATACTCAAAAACTTTGGAAGTAAAAATGCTGTAGAGCTTCCTTATGCTGCCTGGTGGACACGTTCAGTGCCCAGAGGCTCCTTCATCTGGCCTCCTGCACCTGCCCCATTGCACCCTTCCTCTTTTCCCCCTCAGTGACAGCCAGGCATCCACCTTCCTGCCCAGACAAGTCCTGAATGGACACAATTCCAGCATCATGGCTGGAGGGGCTTGGGGTTTTGGTTTGGATTTTTTTGGTTTGGATTTTTTTGGTTTGTATCTGAACCAAAATGGAGATCTGCATTCTTAAGTATCTCATCAACTGCTGTGGGGAGGAGGACCCAGCTGATTTCTCCAGTAAGGTAACTCCCTTCATCTCCTTCCCTGCTAGCCCTCCAATGTCATTCAAGGTGATTCAGAAAGCTTTTTGCATCTGTCAAAGACAATGCCTAAAAACTTCCCACGCATTTCCACGGGAAATGCATTTCCTATCAAAGCACAGCATGAACATTGCAGCCTGATCCAAATAGGCAGTGGAGAGCTGCCCGGTGTCTGTCGCCACAGCTGGAGAGCTGCCTGGCAGCCGGCACCCCCGAGGGTCAAGCACGGGGTGTGGAAGAGATCGAGCCCTTCCTGCACTCCCAGCGGTACCGCGGCACAAGGCCCACGGGAGGGAGGAGGGCACAGCCGCCCCCGCAGGCGGAGTAACCCGAACTGCATTGCTGGAGTGCTTTCCACTTCTCACTGACCTGCTCCACTGCAGCCGTCCCAGCATCTGTGAAAGGAGCCTTAGGGATGGATTGCAAGGCAGCAGCTGCATATTGGTGGCTGGTGTGCTGCAGCTCGGTGCCATACGTTGGCAAACATGTCACCGCTGGCCAGAGAGGTCGGTGACCATGGAACACCTTCTAAAGATCGGCCCACGTGGAATGCCGGGCCCTGGGACCAGCCAAGGGAGGGGCTTGCAGCCTCCGTGTATGAGGCACTGGTCCACAGAGGTGAAGAGACTGAATTGCTCAACAGTATATTGTATTTTAATCTAATCTTGTGAAATCAGGATGTACTGGAGATGATGCATTCCCTTTTCCTCCTACAACAAAGCATATAGGAGTTCAGACAGCTGCCAGCATGCCACCTCCAGTCCTGGTAATATGGCCCTTCAGTTCCTCCCTAACTGCAGCTCCTGTGAAAAGGATTTTGATCCTGGAACAGAGATGCAGGAGAACGACTGAAACATCAAGACACATTTATCAAAAGGCCCTAAAATCCAGCAGGAAGCCACTAGTAGGGACAGAGGACCAGGAAGACCACTTCTGCCACATTGCTGTTCAAACCAGCAACACCCAAGGGCTGCTCCAGAGAAGTCATGCCCTGCTCCAAAATCTCTACACTGCTACTCAGAATGGAGAAGTGGTCAGCGTGGGGTTTGGTGCCATTTCCCACCTCTAGTACCCACAAGGCTCATAGACTAGCACATCCCAGCAGAAGATCAAAGATCTGTTCAGCTCCCATCATTGAGCCCAAGCCCTTGCACCCACCTGGATGCCCCCATTGCCATTTTCACAGATCCTTTCCTTTCCACAGGTGGGCTGGGAGGGGTGTGAGGAGGATTACCTATACAGATATCCCCTAACAGCCCTGCTCAGGCATCAACAAATAATAAACCGATTATGGTTGCCAAAGTCCCAGACAGGCTAGAAACATCCTGGCCCTGTTGGCTTCAGACAAAACATGGAAGAAGGAGGCAAAAGGAGGAACTGCTGTGTTTTTAGTGTTTCTGAACATACTGCAATTCTGTGGAGACAGCAGTGTGTGGCAGGTGGCCAGCTTCAGATTAGTTTGTTTTCCACCTGGCTCTCTGGGTCCAGGTGCAATCTTTTAGAGCAGGGAAACAGGGACTGGGGAAGAGAAACCCACCCCCAAAGAGGAAATTTTATAACCAGCTTCCCCCAGCTGCTCCTCTCCCAGCAGCAGGAACCAGTCCCAACAAGCAGAGCAATAGTGAGACACCTCACCATCCAGGCTGCTGGTAAAAAAAGGTAAGTGGATTGCATCCTGCCTCCAGCCCCTGAGCAATTAAGAGATTAATGCAGCCCTTTAAAACGTGGTGATGTGTAGATTTTTAGAGCATTTCACTTTCCAACCTCAAAGGCCGCAGGGGAGAGAGAAGAAAAACAATACCTTTTTCTCAACATTGTCAACTAGCAAAAACTCAGACTTTGGTAATCACGTGCTCCACCCGCTTCAAACAGGATAAATAGTGATTCCCTTTTCATTTCCTAATAGGTAAACTGAGGCACAGATCTTACATGATTATCAGGGTTTGGAAAAACCTTTGTGGCAGAGAAACATGCAGAAACACCACCTTTAGCATCACTCTATCCTGACTGTTTGGCAGCACTGCCGCACATATGATGGCTGGAGGAGCTGGCACCAGTGACCATTAATGCTCTTTCAGAGCCGGTTTGCAGGGATCCACTACGGGCACCTTACCACTCGATCTGTGATTCTGCATTGCCACGTAGGAATCGTACACGTCCTTCTTCAAGAAGTTGAGAAAGCCGATCTTCCTGGCAAACCTGCAGACGAAAGCCTGCTCATAGAGGCAATTGAGGAGAAAGCAGCCCTGGATGTGGTCCTCCTCCGTGCCCGGGCCCTGCTCCACGAGAGCCAGGTTACAGGCGGGGTCCTTACAGCAGGCTCTCATGCAGTCCCTGCTCCGACGGACCATGGGGGACGATAGGAAGGTGGCTCCATTCTGGACGGAGGCATCTGTATCCAGCACCCAATCCGGCAGCCCTGCCGTGAAGTCCTCCAGACACATTTCACCAAAGGGTTTTTCCTTCTGCCCTTCGCCGAAGTCCAGCACCAGCACCAAGCAGAACCAGGGCACAAACCACGGACCCGGACTCCTCCTGGCCATCTTGGCGCCCCGATTCTCACTGTCTTGAGACTTTAATCCTTTCCTAAAGGAAGGAAGAAGACAGATGAAGCCAAAATGGACGGTATTCCAGTGCATGCCACCCCGGGGCGAGAGGGAGCCGGAGCATGGCCGAGGCTGCGCTCTGGATTTCGGCTCGCCCCGAGGCAGCCAGTGTGTGCCCCGACCCTGCACCTCACCCCCAGGCATGTGCGCTCAGGCCCCCACCTGGGCGGTGTCCGGGGGAGCTGCCGCCGGGAGCGGGGTGTCCCCGCCGCCCCGCTGCGCCTGCACCCCTCAGGTGGTCCTTGCGCTGCGTCCCGCGGAGACAAAGGCGCGGCGAGGGCAGGAAGTGCAAACCAACTCCCTGAGAGAGGGAAGTGCAAACAGCTCCCTGAGAGAGGGAGGAAAAAAAAAAACAAGTCACTCCCCTGCATGCTGAATTGCGTAAGAGGAAGGGGAGGAGAGTGAAGGTGATAGGATCTTCTACTCCCCTTGGAGCGGAGCCCAGAGCGAGTCTGTCGCTCCCACAGGTGCGAGGGCACCCACTCCAGACGAGCATCCCACCTGTTGGGTGCTTGCTACATTCTCGTGCTAAGGATGCTTCAAAGGAACTGAAAGCCGGGAAGCGGGCGGGCTGTGTCCTCTGGCAGTCGCCCTTGTGCTCTGGTGTGGCCAGTGGCACGGAGCACCATTAGCCCGTGTCTCGCTAACCCAGATGAGTCAACGTTGCAGCCCTATCTGCAGTGCCCACCGCCGTTGCTGCTGCAAGAGGTTTTGTGCTCAGTGCAGCTACCCCGAAATCATTAATTCCCTGCTCTTTGGACACAACAGTCTTTTTCAGTGAAAGCATTTGGCATCGTACTTGGAGGTCGCCTGTGTGGCAGGACCACTGCTACCACAACAGTGAAAATTTTAAGTAATGACTCCCCACTGATGAGCAGCATTTCACTGCTCTGTTCAACCTCATATAGGTCAGCCGTGGTCCCTTTTTAGTGCACTTGCCTTGCAGGACGGTACTGTTAGGGGCCACAGGAACACAGGCTTCTTGTCCATCTGTTTTTCCCCTTCCTGCTTCTACTTGCAGATCCATGATCAAATTCCTCTGTTCAATATATACACCTGTGTCATCCACCCCCTCTGTCTGTAAACAGTCCTAAAGCCCCTGGGCAAACTGCTCTTATCCCTCTGTCATTGTGCTTAGGAAAGCTGGGAGTGTTGGTAATTTGCTTGGACATTATTTGTAATGAAATATTTCATCACTTCCAACAACAGAAATAAGATGGCATTTCATGGTATGTCTTTGAAAAGAGGTGGTGAGCAGCAGCTATGTATCAAACAGCAGTTGGCTTTGTGGTTTGTGGGGCCCTTCTGGTGTCCAGCATTTCAATTCTTGTGGCTTCCTTCTGTTCCTCTGATCCAGCCTTGTGTATCCTCACAGGATTTCTTGAGAGCCCTTACAGACAGGTTTTCTGCCTCCTGGCTGTCACAAACACCATGGGAACATAATATTATGGGACTATTATATTTCAATAGGTCTCATGACTTTCTATGGCCTGATGCTGGCGTGTGTGTAGTACTGACTTCTGTTAGGAAAAGGGAATTGCTTTGATCTGGCAATGGTAGGATATTAAAAAAAACTCTTGGAAATGGATAGGAGGAAACATGCATGTCTGCAGAGCAAAGAGATGTCTGCTTTCCTCATTGGCTTTATGAATCTATGTCAGAAAAAGCATGGGTGTCTCCCACTCCATTTCTATACCAGGTCTTTTAGATCTGCCTGCAGACCATGCAAGCAGTAAAGGGAGAGCTGACCTTGCTGTCCTGAACATCTAAATATACAGAGGAGAAATAAAAATGACAACAAGGTTGTCTCCTTCTTCTGTTCTGCACTGCCTGAGATGCTCTGCTGGGGACTCTGTCTTGTATTTAACCTGGAGGACATTTTTCCTGGATAAATATTCACAGCCTTCTGTGTGGAGCCTCAGGTGATGCTTGCTGCAGTTCCATGACAGGAGCAGGGAGCTGAGGGAGCAGTTTGTCTCATGGTAAACCATTGACTGTGTGTGGATATCCACACTGGCAGAACTGTTCTTAAACGGTCTGGTTTGGTATTTTTGTCTCACTGGCAATAACTAAATCTACCTCAGCCGTAGTGTTGTGTTACAAAATCTGTCAAAGGTTTCCTGCAAACCTGAAGGATGTGACATCTCTTCTGCTTATGCCAAGTAACAGAACTCCTACAGATGTAGAGCTGGGGGGATACATTGATTGCCATCTCTAGTATTTTTATCCTCTTTTTTTTTAATGTTTATGAATGGTTGAGCCCCTTCATAAGATGATCAAGCCTAGCCTTTACAGTAGAGATTTTTAATAACTTTTGCTCTCAGTAGAAGGCTGTGCTAATGTTCTGCTGCAAGGTTTTCTGCTGCTCACCCTAAATGTCTTTATAGTTACTTTATACTCAGTTTTATTCAGTAACAGTAGCACAGCTTCTAAATGTGCCCAGTTTCTTCTGGAGGGATTCAGTAATTAAAATTTTAATTGAGATTAAGCCCAAGATTGAGGACTTCTACTAAGAACCTCTCTCTGTTGCAGCAACTTTTCTTCCAACTCAGTAACTCAATTTTAGCCCTCCTAACCTCAAAATCCCATTACAGCTCTCATCTTCTGCAAAGTTAATAAATTCCCAAGGCTTCAGCTGAGACGTGTTATTCGTATTAGCGTGAAGGGAAAGTAGGGTGTGTGATTTTATAACTCGGGAGTGGTTTTAAGGGGTCCTGAAACAGTGAGTCATTGTTAACTTTTGTCTGTCTTTGAAGTGTCTGCTCTTAGTCTGGAAGTAACTATTCAGAGGATGACTCAGGGGGGTAAACCACACCATAGTTTAATATTTGACTAAGATTAAAAGAGCTCTTCGACACGAATGGCTTGTAACAAACGCGGTGCAGGAGCCTCCATCACCTGCCTTGTGTGATCACTCTTGATACTCCAGCACTTGCTGCCAGCCAGATGCCCACCTTCCAGGAGGAAGTGACTCCAACAGACAGAAAAATAAGGAAGACTGGATTCAGGTTCCCCTTTGCCCCGCTGTGCAGCCCAGCTCCATGGCATCACCACCCGCAATTACTTCCTCACAGCAGCTTGTCCCACTGACTGCTGCAGACAAATCCATTCTGCAGTGTTTTACCTGGGAACTGCTCCATGTATAATTAATGCTTGGGAGACAGGTTTGCTTGCTTGTTTGTTGTATTTGCCTCAGGTTAAACCTCCTGGTGTGGTTTAGGGGTGAGACCCGGATGCAAGTGACGGCACAAAGATGTGGCAAAGGAGGCAGACAGGAAGAGATCTCATCAGGCTGTGACTAACCAGTGGCCTCGTGGAACAAAGCAGGAGAAAGGATGACAGGCTGCTGAGCTCTCCTGAGAGCCATTCCCATTGCATCAAGGGTATCTTTGGGGAAGGGAGTTACAATGAGGATATATTGTTTCTTTGAGGATGTTCTTGTCTACGGTTTTCATGGCACTGGCTTTTATTTCAATGTTACTGGTCAAGGCAAACCCTTAAGGCAGGAACACTGTGAAAGGAAGAAGGGGAAACAGTGTCTAGACTGGGTACACCGAAAAAGTATCTGCATTTTTGTCCTGTCTAGGCTAGGCTTTTGCATGGAGATAGGTTATGGGAACGTGAAGCAAAGAACCTTCAATTTGCAGGAACTGGAATAAACTTACATTTCCCACTGAAGTGCCCACAGACAAATTGAGCTGTTTTTCATAGCACCTGTGAGTGGAATAGGATTGGCCAGGGGTTCCCTATGGACTCTTCTCCATCAATTCCTACAGCAACCCCATTCCCAGAAGCCTTCTTTCAACACCTTCAGGCCAGCTGCCAGTGCCTTCCAGGAAAGTCTGCTGTCCCCTCTGCTTGTAGATGGCGATCTCCCTGGAGGTGTGAGCATACAGTCCCTGCAAGTATAGCTGCACCCTTTCTAGGGGATCAGGCCATAATAAACTTCCTGGTGCAAGAGCTGTACAGCCTCTGCAAGCATGAAATATTGAAAGCAGGCTGGAAAGCAAGGATGGTCCCCTTCAACTACTCAGCCTTGTCTCTAACTCTACCATTCAAAGACTTGCTGAAATTTCTGTGTCCCATGAAAATGATCATGCTATCAGTGCCTCGGGGCTCTTCCTATAGCGAAACAGCAAAGTAATACAGGAGAGAGAATAACAAAACAGCATGAGGAGGTTTTCAAAGATCCCTAAATAACTCTTTTGGCATCTAATTCACGTTGTCAGCTTCACCTAAGTATTCAAGGGGAAGGGGGGCTTCTCAGTGGAGATGCTTGTTAGTCCTGCTACCTACAGGACGTCTGTGGATGGACACAGATAAGGAGAATTACTTGCCTAAATAATGAGGGTCCAGGGTTTGTGACCACTCTGGTATGCCCAAGCACTCAGTACATCTATTTCTCATTTACCCTTCTCAACTGCTGATGAGCCATTAGCCTTTATGCTTCACTTGACTGCCAGTAACAGAGTCCAGAGGGAGGGCAGGTGGGCAGGTCAGCTCACCTGACCTCTTTATTGCTGAGACCTCTGCATTTTCTGAGGCAGTGCCAAATAGTGCAATTTTGGGTTAATCAGTCAAGTTGGGAAATGTTTTCCTCTGGCACTTGTCATTATTCCTCCTCAGTGTCCTTTCAGTGCCTTGTGAAAGGTGAGACTGTCAGCAGAAAGGAGTAAGACTGATCACTGATGCCTGACTGAAGAATATAGAGGCTTCTTAGCAGAAGTTGGTGGGAAGGTAGTAGTACTTCTCAGGTGAGAGCTGGGGACAGTGTGAGCTGGAAATCCTAGTCTACTTCCCTAAGTCTGCAGGAGTTGAGGGTGAGAGACGATGCATTCTCTCTCTTCTCACTGGAACTCTGGGGCAATGGTGCAGCCTTTTTGGTTTCCATGCTCCCATGGAGACACTGAAGAATAAAGGAAGTGGATGATTGACATCAAGATGCTGGGTGTGCTGGGGTTGCTCACTTATGGCTCTGGATTTTTGAAACCTCCAGTCCTGGCTACATTATCTGATCTGCACAACTTTTTTTCTGTGCCTGTCCCTGTTCACAGGAAGGTACAGAACCTCTTTACCTTGTGGTGTCACTCTAGTATTGATACAGTCACCTCTGCTGGCTTCCCCAGTTTAATTTGTGTTGACTATCATGTTCGCAACCACAGCAAAAGTGATTATTTTCTAAAGCAGGTGGAGAGTGGCTTCTGCTATCTTGAAGGGAAACACTCCTCTCTAGGCTGGGACTCAAGGGAAAGGGGCCAACCTGCTTCTGTGGAAAGATGAGCTGGGGCCCTGCTGAATTATTAAGCACACTCCCCAGTCATCAGCTCGGGGAGAAAGAGAAGCACCAGCTTAGGTCACAGGTGTGGGATGGAGCTTACTGGCTTCCAGAACATAGGAGGGTAACTGGATCTGACTCATGCCCTTGGATGCTCTGCTGCCTGGATCAATGTCACAGCTGCTTGGCACTATGATGGATATGCTCAGCTTGGTTTGGTGGCCCTCTCTGGCACCATAGACAGTCATAAAAGCCCAGCTCCACAGTACGGAATCCTTTCCTCCTTCCAGAGGCACCTCACTCACAGGGTAGGCCTGGAGGATCAGCAACCCCAGGTCACACACATGGAAACCGAGGCACAGTGTTTCTTTTAGTCTAATAATTCAAATGTGTTGGCCATGTTTAAACACCTGTTATTCACCAACACAAATGACACACAGTTTTGCAGAGGACACAATCACAAGCAGCTACAGCAGGAGGTCCATTGGAACTTACTTGTACACAGCTCTTGTGAAAAAACAGGTTGTCTGACTAGATAACTTGGTTGTCCAAGTATGTGTGTTTACTCCAGAAATTTTGCTCCATATTGTATGCCCAAGGCTATAGGGAAAGAGAACTAGGATGAAAATATGATTGCATCTCCCATCTGTGCCTGAGATCTCCAAGATCCTGTCCAAACCAAGTGGTGAATGTCTTCCTGTCCCTTTGGCCCCATGAATCTGCTGTGATGTGAGGAAAGGGCAGGATGGGGTGCGGCACTGTGAAGACAGTCAGGCAGCTGCTTCTTGTTTGGTGGCAGCTGGCATTTACCAGCACTGCCAGGTGGCTGGTGCACCCGTAGGAGATGCTGCCTCACTCTAGGGGACAAAATCCCTTACCTTGAATGAGGCACCCAGTCTTGTGCCTGCAGGAACTTCTACTACACCCTCAAGGACTGATCTTGCACTGGTTTTGCTTCTGCCTCTTTCTTTAATCATAGAATAAATTAGTTTATTACTGGAGGAGGCCTACTTTATCAGTAAACATTTCTATATTGCCACCTTCTTATTACAAAGAATTCATGACTAAGCTGATATAAGCCAAAGCAGTATGATGAACATCCTGTAATCTGGCTCTTTTTGGCTTACAGCTTTCCTGAGAGGGCCTCTGACATCATCCTCTGAATGTCTCATTCAGCTGCAGGGTGGCACTGATGGAGCAGCACGAGGGCACAAGGGGCTGTTTGGTACTTTGTCGATAGAGCATGGGCCATGGGGTGAGTCTGCCTGTGGACCTTTTCAGATGTGGTATCTCAGCTCAAGTGAGGTTACAACTCAACAGTGGTTCAAACTGTTTGAAGAGCTACTAGAACGGGTTATATTCCCTTTTCCCTCATTCTCACAGCTCTCCTGTGACTTTTGGATCCTCTGCTTCATAAACTCAGTCATGCTGGCAGAATATTAACAGCGCAAACCCCATCCTTCATGTAGAGCTGAACTAAACTGCTCAATAGAGAGCACCAGAATCAGCATAGGGGATGGAAAAAAGGGGCTTCCCTGCCAGCCCTTCAGCCACTATAGATATTTGTAGTGACTCAGTGATGACAACTAATTTCTCTTGTAAGTCTGGTTCTCTTTCTCTGGTCTTAATAGCAGCCTCTCTGGAGATTCTTGGGACCAAAGAAGTACAGGTTTTCCCATTTTCACCTTTCAAATATGTCAGTCCTTGAGCAACACAATAGAGCATTTCTATTTGGAGACAGAAGCTTGTCACCTGACAGTGTGTGTCCTTTGGTTCTGAGTTACCTTGTGAAAATCTGCCTGTTCTTGGCCATATTAATCTTTGAAAAGACAATAGTTGTAAAGGCATTATAAGATGTTTGATGGGTTTTGCAAGGTTTCCAACAGTTAAGAATCTCTGAAGAATCTGCACTCAATGAGTATGCTACGAGCCTCTTACAATACAGATTTTTCTGTGTAACTTTAATCTAAATAAGAAATTTTAGGAGTGAGATTAGAGGGAGGATACAGACAAGCAGTGAGGAAAAATGGGTAAAGCTGCTAAAATTAAATAGCTGACAGTTGTTTTCTGAACTGAAGTAGGCTGTCAGAAAAGCAGAGGAGATGATATCAGTTTCAGGTATACTTTAATACTTTATCCTTCACATATGTGAAAGCAAGTTGCAGAATTTCCCACCTGAACGGGCTTTTATTTTTTGCTCAAGTAAGGATTAAAAGAAGGGCTGTAATGGCACAGCTCTTTTTTCTACCACCCTGTGTACAAGATGTTGCTGGCTGGCTGTACCACCATCCCTCCGGGGACAGAACTGTGGCAGGGGGCCTGGGTAAGCTTTCCAGAGACCAGCCCCGCTGCAGAGTGCCTCATGATGCCCGGCAGCACCTTTCAGTGGGAGAAGGATCTGCTGCTTTTCCTTTGGTGATCTAGCTCTTGGCCTCCAAAGTGGAAATACCTTGACTGTCAGCAGCAGAGGCTTCCTTGCTTTTTCCACGAGTCATGAGTCTGGGGGTGTTTGATCTGCTTCATGGCGGAGGTCTCAGCCGGTTTGTCCGTGTGGTAGGGCAGCTGCCTGAGCAGGTTGCTGGAGGGCTCTGGGAACAGGTTAATACAGAGGTGTTACAATGTCTGGAGGGACACAGGTGTCCCAGCATCCTGGCACCCTGTAAGCACAGCCAGCCTGATTTCTGTTCCTCTGAACTGCACTGCTCACAACATAACCTTCTAAATGGTGTAGGGCAATAACACTGCAGACCTTTAACCTGTCTTAGAGTTAGAAAGGAACTGTACACCAAGCAATGATAATATACAGTCTGATAGCAGTTTATGATGCTTCAGCAGGTGAATGTTTACCATGAATACTTTTCTGTGGGAAGGAGATGGTGCTATATCCCTAGTCAGGGGTTCCCCTGCAGTGCTATGACATCAAATACTGTATGTTTTTCCTAATAAGAGCACGGATGCTTTCTTTTATCCTGAAAGCTCCTTGTTCAAATAATCTCAAATTCACGTCACTGGGATTTCTACAGAATTTTTTGAGAGAGCTGGAGTAAATTTACAGAATGTAGAAGAATATAAAATTGAACTGCTGATCTCAACTTTGAGTTGCAGTGTCATTTCCTGACATACTGCTATAAAATAGTGGATGAGCCACCTGACTCCAAACCATTTCTTATCTGTGCTGAGTCCAGTGCTTTAGCTGGAAAATACCAAATATACCATTTCAATGGGAGCTAAACCCTGTTGCTGCAGGCAAAGTAGTTTACTGAGTATGAACTGCAGCAGGATTCAATGCATTATGGATGGATCAGGCCTCTGGAATTGCACATGCATGTAAGTTATGCCTGTAGGAAAACAGTAATTTAAAACCTCCTTCTTCCCCACCTCTTGGAGCTGACTTGCGTTAAATATTAACAAACATGGTTCATCAATTCCCTGGTTCACTTGGCTTCTTTTAACAACAGATGTTATTACAACAACTCTGCCTGCCTCCCTGCTCTTTTCAGCATGCCTGATGGTGAAACCCAAGAATCTGCAGCTGTAACTCTGCCTGCAGAGCCTGAGTGCTGCCAGAGCCCTGTGGCCACCCCCAGCTCTCTCCCTGGGATCACCAATGCGTCCCACCTTTGGCATCCGTGAGTAGCTTGTGCTGGGAGATACTGGTTGCAGAGAGGCTTTGGTTAACGGAGACGGAGAAAAGGTGTGAGGGAGCCCACGGGAAGGCGAGTTCCTGCTGTCAGAGGAGAAAGCAGTGAGGATGGCCAGCAACTCCAGTGCACTGCCCCGGGTGACTTTTCAGACGCCAGAGAAACCTGGGGAGGAATCATCACACAGGAAACTGGGAAAGTTGACCATAAAGTACAACCGCAAAGACCTTCAGCGCTGGCTAGACCTGGAGGAATGGATCAACGCCCAGCTGCAGGAGCTGTACCAATGCCGGGTGAGTAGCTGGGGAAAATCAGCCCCTTGCTTGTCAGGGAATGGATCTAGAGGCCCCCTGTGCTGTAACAGAGGTTTGCTTGCTCTGTCTCACTGGAAATAGTTCCTTGTCTTCAACTTTCAGCAGGTATCTCCGTGCCACCTGCTGCAGCACTCTGACTGGTGTGTTGGCAGGCAGGGAAGCTTGCACTGATACAGTCCAACTGGCTTGAAACTGTCTGGTTGATGGGGTGTAGCTATTGCTCAGCATGAGTAGCAGAACCGAGAGGGAAGTATAAACCCAAGATGCTTCTTGTGGCTGAACTCCATGTGGTGAGTGGCTTTGCAGTGAGCAGCATCTAAGCTAGCTGGGTTACAGTGATCCCTGTATCCCTGTTCCTTTTGACACAACAATGAGGCTGAATGAGACACTCTGGAATGTGCTGTATCTGTAACTGCAGAGTCTGGACACACTACTGGCAGCAGGGAAGACAGGAAAAATACCCTCTTTTTTCAAATGTAGAGATCTTATGCCTTCATCATCACAAATCCCCAGAGCTGTCTTCCTTGCCTGAGCTTCCCTTTACACCAGGAACTGTCCCTCCTAAATTCTTCCTGCCTCCCTGAGAGCTTTCCCACTAGGAAAGATCCAGGAGTGCCTATGTGCAGCACCGGAATGGTACAGGTCTTTACTTCAGCTATTACAGGGTACATGACATTTTTTCATTTAAGTTCCAGCACTGTCTGGGAACAGTGAAATTTTAACCTCGTACTATTGTTCCTGTTCATATATTGGGCTTAGATGGATGGCACTTATGCTGGGTATTTTCAGAAGCAATAGTGCTTTTCCATATTCGAGATAATCCTTTGGAGTGTGGTACAGTAACAGGTGAAAGGCTCTCCCTCTTTGTACATCATTAATTTAAACCTATTTAAATAGCTTGACAAAGGGTTTTGCTTTTCTCTGTAGGGCAGTGGCTGATACAGTAAGAGACGTAGCTTTGTTGACTCACAGCCCAGTACATCTTCAATGGATGACAGAGATGGATTTCACCAATGGTGTAAAATGGCTTATTTATGTCCTGGATGGGGATGGACTAAATGAACTGCTAAGCCCTTTCTGTCCTGTTTTCTGTATTTACACCCCAGCACAGTGTTAAGCACACTTTTGAGATACAAGGAAATAAGAGCTGATGATTGCTTAGAGTCTTCCGCTCTGAGCATCAGCAGTCTCAAATTGCAATCAGCAGTGGAAGTGGATGTGTTAGAACAGCCCAGGAAAGGTGAGTTTTGTGCTATATGCCATGATGGTACAAAGAAACCTTTGCCTGCCCAGGCTGATTTTCTGGGCCTGAGAGCCATAGAATGATGTCACCTTCAGCCTTCAGGAACTGCCTCTGAATATGTCCTTATTATTGTTGTTGCTGTTGTTTTTTATTATTATAATAATTATAATCTTCATTTTCTATGTGACTGTTTCCTATTTGGTATTTGTGGGAATGTGCCAGATTTTCATGCCATGTTGGGAGATAAAAATAGTTCATTTCTGTTTTAATTTATGCCATATGCAAAGAACAGGCAGAAAACAAATATGGAGAAAAAGGTCCTTCCTTCTGCTGCAAACGCATGGCTCTTTTGAAAATGAGTATATTACTGCTTCTGTTCTGTTAATAAACACTTTTAGATTTCCCAAACATAGTTTGTAGTAAAAATTACTAATCCGTTCAATTTAGTGGTGAATTTCCAGTTGCTTTCTATAGCTAATAAAATGATAGTAGAAAATTCTCATCTGTATCTTAGGCCTCTGGATGATGCATTATGAAACATTATATAGTGTACATGGGAGCAGAAGTTATCACCAGACCCAGCCAGACAGGCAAAATTCAGTGTGTCTGCAAAGAGTGGTAAAATTCAGTGTGTCTGCAAAGAGTGTTAGTCCTGGTGAGTGAAGTCCTGTTCAAAAGAGTGACAGTGACAATATTGCGTCCCAACCAGGCCTGCACCGGCGTTTAAGGGACCGTCCCTAGGGCTGGTAGCTCAGTTCAGAGAGCCCTTTGCCTGACTGTTGAGGTTTGCCAGAGACAAGCAAGGAGAATGGCTGCTGTTTTGATTAACAGAACATCTTGCCCTTTGGAGAATTGCTGCAGTTTTAAAGAGTTAAGTTTTTGGGACCTTTTCTTCTGAGTCAGATGAGCAGCACTTGGTACGACCAGTAACATGACCCAAGATGGGGTTCCCTATGTGCCACTCTTACCTGCTGAAGTCTACAGAGATAGACCTTTGCACTTGGAAAGGTGTCAGAAAAGCAAGTCAGGTTACATTATTATCACTTCTGGTTTTGGGAGAGTTAAGAGCTGTTTACTGTCATCAGAGTAGCTGCCCAAATGGGATATTTTTTTCCCCTACTATAAAATCCCAGCAGGCACAAGTGAGAAACTCAGCCATGCCCTTATAGGAACAGATTGCTCGTGGATTGCCCTTGCTAGTATCTCTCCAGCACAACAGATTTCTCTGCTTCCTGATGTATTCAGGCCAGCATAAGAGATTTGCTACCAGGAACTGCATAACATGATGCTGTGCCAGGTCAGAGACTGTTAATAGGATCTTTTCAAATACATACATGTGCCACAGTAAATCACTTGTAATCACCCAGATGTCCAGCAGGTCACCCTGCTCTCCTGTGTGCATTGTGGCAAGACTATTCAGTTGTCCTTTGGGCTCCCCTGGATCCATCAACTTCCATTACATTGTCTCTTTGTTACCTCTTACTTTGCTCCACCTACCCTTGGCAGCGCAATGTTGTTGGTGTCTTCCGGAGATTCAAATGCCAGCAAGGTTAGTTCAGACATCACCTCCTGATGTGGGTAATCTGAATGCTATGAAGATTACTGTCACGAGTCTTTTTTGCAACTAAACTGAGACTCTGTGATCTTCAGGATTCCTTGCACATGGAAGCCAGAACAGCATCCACACTAGGACTAAAATGCCACAGGGTGTTCCTACCCTGTCTTGCCCTCCCAGCCTACTTACCTTCCTAACCAGGGATAAAGAATGGATCAACACCTCACATGAAAACTATTATTTTTAAATAGAAAACACTGTGTGGGTCACAGTGCAATATATTTAACTCTGGTTTATTTATTGTTAAGTCAGCTGCATATCAAAGGTTTTCTACTTTCTCACTTGGTGTCAGTGACTGCTTGGGAAAAGTTTCTTTTTTTTTCCTGTAAGTATTGTCTTGATTGTTTAACGTTTTACATACACATCCCTAAAGGCTACCTGGCAATCAGGTACTGTGTTGTTTGCCCAGTATCCTTATTCTGCTGATTGTTATGCTAAAATATCACTATTGTTGTGTTGTGAAACACTCATTTTGCAAATACATTGGAAAAACACAACCCGCTCTCCGTGTAGAGATCTGTGAAGCTAGTATGTGTCTATGATCAAGTTTACAAATGTTTCCAACACCCCCATGCAGTACAAGATTATTGCTCCAATCACCAAAATTTGGGGTTTCTCTTACATTAGAGCATTATATGTCTCTCATGTCTGCTAGAGAAAGGTGGCAAAATATTGTTATTCAACAGCACCATTATTTTTCTCTCCATTACTGCAAAAAGTCTTAGTATAAATACAAAGTATGTGCATGCAATTAGCCTAAAATCAGCTTGTGTTATTTATGCCTCTCTAAGATGAAGCCTGCTGGATTTCTGTTAAGTGAATTCTTCACAGATGAAGGGTGTCACAGGCTGGCTCACATTGCATTGCAGTTGGCAATTGCAGTTGGGTATTCTTGAGATGGTCTTCCCCGTGATGGGTGATGATCCCTGAGCAGTGCAGTGGTGGGAAAAGAGGATGAATGTGTACATCAGGATGTGTGGCTGTAGCAGATACCACAAAGGGGCTGGAATCCATGCCCTCATTATAAGAACCTCCTTACTTTGAGATGATTTATGTCTTGACCTTAATTTTACAGCATAGTTTTATTGTAACTTAGCTGCTTCCTTCTTTAAAGATGGCCTCTAAAGTTCTTAGAAGTTTGAAGTATTAACTGTGGTGGTCTTTTTCTTTTTTAGCTAAGGGAGGAAACAGAGGCAGCAGCTCCTGAGCCACAAATTGATCTCGAAGATCTCCTGGAGGTGCCTAATGAAGAACAGAAATTAAAACTACAGGTCAGATAGAGGGACTTGGTGACTTCAAGTTAGGGAAGTTAAGTTTTCTTCATAAAGACTAGTGGTGTGTGGGGTAGAGAATATGTGTTTGCAGTGTTGCGTGATGCTTCCCTGTGTCTTTGCCTGTCAAGTGTAGTAAGATTATACACCCTGTTTGTAGGGAGGGGAGAATTAAACCAACTCATAAAATACTAAAATGACAACTCCTTGTATTTTAGGAAATCCTCCATGAGTGCTCCAGCCCGACAGAGGTGAGTGAAGCACTATATATATATATATATATATATATGCATGTATGTTATTCTGTGCTGCTACAGTGTGTCTTTGCTGCTGCTTGGCTGAGTAGCCAAGACACTACTGTGCTCCAGGTTTTTTTAATCATAATGGGAGGTGTTTGCCACTTTATTCTGTGTTTTAAAATTACCCATAAATGCACATGGGTGAGCTGAAGGCAGATCACTGGAGCAAACAAGGAATTATGCTTTACAATCAGAGAAAGTTAATTCCATGTTTTGGACATCCTAAGCTAATCAGGCTGAGTTGCTTTTTGGTCCTCAGTGTAGAAAAGCCATAGACAGTGACATAGCTCCCATAACCACTTTTTACATTGTTAACTATGCATTCTTAGCTTAAAAAACTCTAGGTTATGAGTGACAAGAATGTAGGATGGCCCTCAGGTTGGACTGGGCAGATAACTGCTGAGCGGTGGCCATGTAGGTTACTTTTAAATGTGGCTTCTTTTCCCCCATGTGAACTTTACAAGTATTGCTTTTGAGTGAGAGCTAAATCCGACAATGACCAAAGGAGTGGAGCCCAGCACTGTGTGCATGCACCACACAGGGACTGACTTCATGGCACTGCACACCTGGGCAAAATGGGGTTCCCATCACTGCTTCAGCCACATACACTGTATCTGAACATTCTGCTTGCACATCATCCATCAGACTCCACAGCTTGTCAAGCCTATGTGGCTGTGAAGTGACGAGCATACAGAAAATGAGATGAATGCATGGCTATCAATGAAATTAAACAGGGCTGTAGAAATCATTAGAGATAGTCTCCTAGCAGGGATTTCAACAAAGCTGGCAATACAGAAATAGTTTTCAGAGTGTCTGAATTTCAGATCTGAGGCAAGAATCCCACATTTCCAGAGTGATAACTGAGAAGAGTTTGCTCTACTGATTCATAAGCCGTGAAACTGTCTTGTGGACAGCACAGTACCTGCTGAATACAGATATTGCTGCCCTATTGGCAAAAACACATCCTTTCACTCTGGGGATTTTAAATGCAATCCCCTGTGTGAAAAATCACAGCAACCTATCTGCAGAAAGGAGACAAGAAACAAACTGGTTTCCTCTGAAAGGACTGACTGAAAAGAAATGTATGATCCTAGGCATTTACTTCCAGAGCACGTTGTGGTAACCTCTGATCACCCAAGTGAGGAAGCTGGGCTTCCACACAGCACAACTGGTAACAAGCTGCAATACTTGCAGTGACCTTGCCTAATTACAACAACATCTAGCTGTAACTTTGGGTAAGAAAGGCTGCATACTTCTTTATGGCGATGTTACTTGCCTTGCAGAGGGTAAAGTCTGCACTAGTCACATTGCCTTCTGCTTGGAATAACTAGATGGGCCAGTTTAGTTCATAGTCCTTGGTTGTGTCAGCAAAGAAGTCAGGTTTTATCTCCATTAACTGCTCATCTATCTGCTCTGCCTGTGCAACCCCTGCTCAACATTATCATTAGTCCTACATGTTTTGCTCCACCTCTTCTCTGCCAGCCACTTCCTTGTAGAACTGGCACAGCTCCAGGATGGTTTGCAATCCACAACATGGAGCTTTACAGGTTCAACAAGAGGGACAGCTTGCTTTGCCCTAGATTGGGAGGGCAGCAGGAGTGGGCAGGAGGTTATGGTGGCAACAGGAAGCAGTGGAACCTAAAAGAGAACAACAGCATCCTGAGGTCATCTCAAGGTGGAAAAAGGAGGTATCTGGGACTAATAGGGGCAGGCTACCTCCTGAGGAGAAAGTAAACATGGCTATTGCAAAGTGAGACAGGGGAAGGGAAGTAGAGGAGCTTTTAGACCTTTCTCATCCATCACAAGGTCTCCTTTCTTATGCTAAAAGATAGGTTTGCTCAATCTATGTCAAAATTATGGTTTCTGATCAATATGAGTGAATGTGGGCATGATGCAAACACCATAGTACTCTTCAGGATGGTGAACACTGGAATTAATATGACATCCTTCTTCAACCAATTCTTACTGTAGGACTTCATTACGGAATTGCTTAGTCGATTGAGAGGTCTCCGAAGAGTCACCAATCCTCAGAAGAAATGACCTTGCTCACATGGAACACTCAGATTTGGTCACTTGGAAATGTGTGTCTTCCCCACAAAAACCAGGATCAGCAACAGAACTTCTGAATAAGCTTAGGACTTATTGTTATTGAGAAACATCACCAAGTTTGTGAATTTTGTACCAGTGGTTTGAAGTTTCCACTCCTTCCAGATCTACACACACAGCACGGAGCTAGATTGTACATTTTCCTGATTCTTAAAGAGCATGTTAACCTCAGGAATGGGACAAAATATCCTTCCTTTAGTTTCTTTTAGGAATTTCCATGCTGGCCAAGGAGCACTGAATGCAATTCTCAGGAGCTCATCAAGACTTCTTTTTTTCCGTCCACTGCAAGGAAAACAAGGCATTGGTTATCACTCATTCATCAACATGGAAAATCAGCCATTGTTAAGCTGCACCCCATTTCAATCTGGCTGGGACCCAAACTGTGATCTCCTGCCTGTTACTGGTGTACCTGACTCTACAGCATTGCACATACTTTGTAAGTCTTATTAAGCCTCTGTTATTTATGAAGGTTGAACATGGAAGGAAAATGTTCCAGTGTACCTGGTCTACTTCAGGGGAAGTTCGTGAAACAGCTGCTAAGGCTAATGGCTAATTTTTTTCCTTTTTGTGGAATTTAAGACTTAAGATTTAGAACTGTCTTCTAAAGGAACAATGGGAATGATTTTTCTCCTAATTTAAAAAGATGTTGGAACAATACTTATTTTATACTAAAACAGAGAAAACCAGCCATGCAGTGCTTGGTTTTGCTTTCTCTTTAGATACTAAAGAAAAACTGAAGTAAAAAAATACCTGCTCCCAACTTTCCTTCAGGGAGCATCTTGGAGTGAGTCTTTTGCAGACAGGTAGGTCTCACAAATGGGCAGTGAAGTAGGACACCATATCTTGCTGCACAAACTCTTCTAGCTACAAGTAATGTTTGTCTGGAAAAATACAGAGGAAACTACATCCAGCCTCTCAGCAAGTCAGTAACTTGACACATGTGACTAGGAAATAAGACAGCAAATGGAGGCTGATTGCTTAGGCAGAGCACTCTCACATTATGCCCTGTCCCTACGCTGATGCCTACCACTCCAACACAAGAGATGAGTCTCTCAGTCACATCCAGAGGGGCTTCTGTGGATCAGTACATTCAAGGCCAGCTTTTGAGTACATCCTTTGTTTTATCAGTCAGGGGCAGAAGGGACCAACTATGGAACCAGAGGGACATGCAGGTTAGCTAACAAAGACAAACGAGATTCTTGGGCTGGACGAGTAATATCTTAAATGCAGTAGTCTTTCCATCTTTATCAGTAGCAGAGTAATGACTATTATCTTATTCTTCCCTCCTATTTTCCAGGTGTCAGTGACCCAACTGTGGGCTGTGTCCTCTGAGAGGACAAAATCTAAGCTGCAGTAACAACTGTGATGTAAGGGCCTGCTTCCCTTCACATGCTGTTCTTGTATCTGACTGGAAGTTGGCAAGCCATGGAGCCTCATGTCTTGTTCTAAGGCTGCTCCAAGATGCTCTAGGCCTCATCCACTAGGTTGGAGAAATGGTCTTTCTTTAACAGGTCCAATACATATTTATGGTAGTCCTGGGAACTGCCATTTTTGGCTAAGAAAAGGCCTAATAGGACATGCCTGCCCTCTTGAAATCTCAACTTTTAAGTAAAATAACAACAAAATTAAATCCACAGCTGCAATGGTTGCACATCTGGCACTGCTTATGGATGACACCTGCTAAGACTTGTGTATCACACCCCTTGAAGAAGGAGAACAGCATTTTGACAAAAAGCTCTGAGCACTGTTAAAAACAGACTGGGATCAAACAGAAGTTCAGGTGGAAGATCTAGGTGGACAGGCCATGAGCAAAGTGTCCTAAACTGAGATGCAATTAGCTACAGCACAGTAGTACATAGGAGTATAGATTACTTACATACCCTACCAGCAGGCTTTGTTTTATTCTGCTGAGTGGAACAGCACAAACACATGGCATGCCTCTCCTCTGGCCCAAAAGAAATATTTTTCTCCCCCTGGGCATTGTTCTATATGTCCTTAATATGGAGTGATGCAAAGAGAATTTTTGTTTATGTTTTAAGGTAGACATTATTAGAACCAAAGAAAAAGCAGGTTCTCAAAACTCTGCTTGACAGAAATGGTCTTTGTGCTTATTCTGCAAGTAGCAGGAAAAGAGTAAGGTGCAGACCTTGTCATGTGCAGTTGGTTCTGATACATAAGGAATTCTGATACATAAGGGTAAGTGAGAGCACTTCAACTGAGCATAGTGTGATCACAGGGAACAAGACAACATGTGGCCAATGGTAGATTTCTCAGCTCAGAGGTGCAAAAGAAAAAGCAACATAAGGCAATCAGAGCAACTTCTTTTTTGTTTAGTTCTTAAATAGTAGTAAATCATACTTGGTTTTTATTTACATTTTGGCAGTTTTCACCCTAGACCACAAGGAGAGACTAAAATCTATGTCTGAAAAATGTTTTTACAAACATCTTCCAGTTAACTTTGCTGTTTTTCAGCACCACCAGCATAAGAATGTAGATACTATCTAAGAATGTTGCTTTAAAGGAACTTTGCCCTCTTGATTATACCAAGGTAAGTCAGCATACATGAGAGTTCATGTGCTTTTCTTATTTGAACTCTTGTTAGAGTGGAGCCTACATTTGATAATTCACATACAAAAGATTTTGAGAAGGAAAGAAAATCTCATTGTCCCTCATGACTTGCTACAATGACAGAAGCAAACAAGCTGAATCTCTTTCTTGAAGATTCCAAGCTGTCTTCTGTCCTTGAACAGCTATGACTGAAGTTGATCTGGCCTCTCAGGAACTGATTGTTTACCAGCACCTTTACTTGTTTACCAGCACCTTTTCAAGGACAAGGACAAGGGAGTAAGCAACACTGCTAACAGTGCACTGCCCACTTAAAGGTCATGCAGCATTCCTCTTTCACAACACAGATTCAGCTAGGTGTGCTTCCTGCAGACAGCTGATCTGGATACCACTCTGTCCCCCCTAAATGGAGTCTACTGAGGCAACAGCTACAGTGGGAATGGCTTTTCAGAGGAAAGTTATTAGGTTGCTAGTAAAATGGCCCATTACATGCAGAAAGTGCAGCAGCCACAAAAATGTCCATTAGTGGTGCAGGGAAAGCAGCAGCATGTGTCTGTATGACTGAAGAGACTCTTCCATGTATGACTAAGTTCTATTTCAGGTAATGGGCTGGGTACATTTCTGGATTCCTTGGGATGGCCCCACAGAAACCAATCTGGAAATCTAAATAAACTGCTTCCGGCTGTAACCTGCTCCATTACTACTCATGTGAACAGGGCAGGGCTTACAGGACAGAGGCTGCCCAACTGCAAGTGAGCTCCAAGTTTGGTTGTGGCTGATGAAGCATCCAAAATGTTGCAAGTATCATACCAGCTTATACTAAGATACTAAAAAAGTAGCAGCTGTAAATCACGAATTAAAATTACTACCAACTGCTTGGAAAGGACACAGGCTGAAGCTCAAAGGAGTGGATCAATCTTAGGAGAGATATAAAAACAGATATTTGCACCTTTCCCTGTCTATGTAAAACACGAAGGATTTAACCTCAAACAGAATTGGGCTGTCTATCAGACTGATTATCCATGTCAAATAGCAGTGACAAAGTGTCATTCCTCTAACAATTCAAAGCCAGAGCAACATTTGGTTTCATTTTTAAGACTGCACGCTCTTCAAGGCTATAACTTAAATTTTGTTTAACACAGGGTTCATTGTGAGCTCTTGCATCAGAACAACTCCAGTAGTTTTCCCATCTGCCTGTCCCAAGGAGACAGGCATTGGTGAAGCAAGGACTGCCAGGAGAAAGAAGATCCTCCATGGAACTCAAGTTTCGCCACCCCCTCCTAACAAAAGGTTTTGATGGCACTGCTGGATATGCTTGTCATTATTGTGTTAACCCTGCAGTATTACTGCTCTACATTGATGAAACCAGGTTTCTGTTGAAGGGCCTGATCTAGAGCAGCATGTTAGCAGAAACCTGACTTCAACAGTAGTTTAATTTATTTGCTGTGCTCTGACCAGTGGTGACAGAGGTGCAGACAAACACTGTTTTGTCAATTCACCTTGCAGGCAGTGACCTTAAGCACAGGGGCAAGGCAGACAGCTGGGAGTGGCACTGTCAAACCAGACAGGCAAGATTCATTAGAAATTCCCTGTCAAAGGCAAATCCTTTATTTTGTTGCCATTGGAATTTGTCAGCCTTAGAGAGCTCTCTCAGAAAGCCACATTATCTGGAAAGAGCTCATCCTGATGGATGTTGGGTGTTTCAAGCAATTCTGGGCTCTCTGGGCACTGGCAAGTGCCACTTGCATCTGGATTGTCTCCAGGGAGGGATATGGACATATGCAACTGAGCTTCTCTCAGAGCCAGGGAAAGACAATCACACAGGTAACATCTTTATCCTATAAGGGGACCAAACAATAAACAAAGTCCAATCGTGCCTTCAGACTAATACACAACTCTTTCAGACCAACATGTTGCTCCTACAGATCATATGATCTTGGCACAGCCACTGCAGATCACAACACTGTGCAGCAGTAGCAGGTTGCCCTTACAAAGGATCCTTTGTTTCACATCAGTGAGCAACACTGCCCCTCAAGGCAGAGTAGGCCCCGCACCTTTTCCAGACACACCACGGAAATGTTTTTGGTGACTTCATGATTCTTCGTTTTTTTCCCTAAGCCACTTGGCACTAGGAGTAACACACCATTATAAGAAAGCAACACTTTGTAAAGGGCTATCAGGCATTTCCAGGAGAGACTTTAACCACAGGCCTCTGTAAATAATTTTTATTATGCTTTGAAAGTTCTCATCACACACGTGATCACAATGCAGACAGTTTTCTCAGTGCAAAGTGCTTTGCTGCCTGTTGAACCAGTGTGTAAGCTGTTAGTAAAAGCAGGAAGTTATTTATCAGCCAGCCAGTACTGCCTTAAACACACATCTCTACTGCTACCCTGCTTGCCTTACCATCTGTGTTTATGGACTTGTATCCACCTCCTCATTTATCTCCAAGCATGCACAGCAAACCCTGCACTTCTCTGCTGTATTTGTGAAGACAAAGTCACACGCCCTCCAAGCCTCTCTCAGATTACAGCACATCCTTTAACTGTCTAAAACATCACCCGTTTTGGCTGCAAATCCACTTGGATTCTTCCCATCTGGCCGGTTCCTCTGTTTTCCCATTCTCCAGCTCCTTTCCTGCCCATGAAGAGTGTGATCACTTCTGCTTGCAAGGAAGGTGATAGCGGGAGGTCTGGTGGTCCTTCAGGTCAAACTCCTCATGGCCTTCCCTGAGATGCAAATACAAAGTGCAGTCAGAAGTAAATACCCAGGTCAGGAATTCACCCTCAGTCACTGCACAAGATATCTCCCAGCAGCCCTTAACTAGAAACTTATCCCAAGGGTTAGCTGTTAGGACCTGACTGCCAGCCATGTGGACTGACCACTTAAGATAATTGCTTGTAGCAGAAACCTCTGAGGTGCTTTATGGGAAGGCCTGCTCATCCTTGTCTGCTGGATTTGAAAATGACAACAGGTCCTTCTGACTCTTTCCCTCTTGGAGAGATCCATGTAACTAATGGCTCATTTTCAGCACTATGTCTGTGATTCCAGGGACATTTGCAACTCCTGTGACAACAGACAGAATGACAGTCTGCTCCAGAAAACAATAACTGAAAATAATGCAGTAGTATTGGCAGTTGTCTTAGCCATGCTCAGGAGCAGGCCGTGTTGAGTAAGACACAAGCCTGCATCTGCAGCGTGTGACTGACACACTCACTCACCTGCCAGACTGCTGATTCTGCTGTCTGATGTTTGCAGTCAGCTACTTTTGTTTGTATGCTTTGTTTTTAATAATCTAACACTGCCAATCATATGTTTCCTTAACATTTTCATATGGTTTTCCCCCACTGCATTTGCATTTCTCTACAAAAATATTTGCAGGAAATGAGAGAATATGCAAAAAGCATCTCTTATTATCCCAACCAGTTTTTTAGCAACCTGCTGTCTTAAATGTGATCCAGCACTAATGTGAGAACCCAGCCAACTACCCAAGACTTTTGAGGCATGAAAAAGGAGAAGTCACAAAACCTGTTAGGAATAGCTTTGTATTTGAAGGAATTATCGTCCAAATCTGAGACACGAAAATTTTGTCAAAAATCAAGCTATGGAAGTTTAAGAACCAGGACTACAGCTGCTGCAAGGCCTGACTGGTGAAAAAAGGTTCAGACATATTTCAACAAAGATTTTTAAAAATATGGTTTAAGATTGCAAAGTCTCAACCTAAGAAAAACCTCAGGAATTTAGACTATCTGATCTCCCCCTTTAAGGGAATCCAGCCCAGGTCACTCATCAATGGCATTAACAAGCACTAGGAGTGACTGAACAATGGTCTCATTTATTCCATCCCACGTAATGCAGCACATCAGCTGCTCCAGAGAACACTCAGACAATGTGCCCAAACATGCACTGAGGCATTTCTGCCTTGGACCAGTTTAGACCCTGTAGTCTGGGATAACTACTGATCACACAAAGTATTTACAAAACATCCAGCATTCAGCTCAAATCTGGATTCCTCAGATCTTACCTCCTACTGCCTGTTTTTCTGCCCAATGGGAAAAACAAACCAAAGGGGCCAAGCTTACCTTTGAGGCACCTCTCACACTCAGAGGGACTGTGAGACTTACCAAAAGCAGCGCTGGCAGTAGAGGTCCCCGTCGCAGCCATGGCAGCGCAAAGTGGCGTCCTCATTGCAGATACAGCACCAGGGTAGCTCATCCTCATCACTGTCATCCGCCCTCACAAGAGCTCTGGTGGTTGGAGTCTGGCTCTAATTCATACAGAAAACAGAGAGACAGAGTTCAAACCCCAGCAGAGACAATTAAGGGCTTTCCCTGTTATGCATGATGGCCACAATGACCTGTCATATGGTCCATAGTTTACCCTCTGTTGATCCTAAGTCTGTAAGTTGAACTTGTCCACAGTCCAAGGACAGGCTACATATGTGTCTGGATTGTTAAATAAAAACCCAAGGTACTGCTTAGAATTTGGTTGTGAATCTATGCTGCTTGGAATGTAAACAGGTATTCAGCCTCGTTTAGAGTCTACAGTGACATACACCCACATTGTCTGTGCTGTGTTAAGGGCATGAAGCCCAGATCTTCTGGCAGGCATCACAACAATACCATGTGACAGACAATTCCTGCTGCAAAAGCAAATATCAAGCAGCTTTGCTGAAAGTGTTTATGTGGGAAGGGAAAGCAATGTGGACGTAGGGGCGTTGTTTTGTCCCTGTTATAGAAAGAAAACCACGGGACAAAGGAAGTGATTTGCCAAAAGGCACCTACAACTCATTCGCACCTGAGGCTGGGACAAAAAGATCTTCTGAAATCATAATCTAAACACATCCATAAGGACAACTATGGTCTCCTTCTCCCTTACAGAGAACTCTTGTGGAATGAACACACACTGAGACGCAGTGCCTGGACACTGGCAAAGGCAGCTTCCTAAGACAATCTTTTCCTAACACTATCTTTTACATCAGTAATCCCAGAAATGCAAGCAAATACCTATGAGATGGATGCTTTTGATAATGCTTACAATTATATAATTTCTTCCACTGGGAGCAGGCCTAACAAGTGTCAGTGAGTCACAGGTCCATTTAATTTTTGTAATACATATTAGAGAATGTATATGTATTTCCATAGTGGGCCAGAATCCACTCTGAGCATAGGATATCTTGCTACTAGTTCTTTCCTCTGGCATTGTATGAGAACACAGACAGTAGATTACTATCTAGAGATTCTATTCTGCACATGCTGAAAGCACTGGCAAACCTTCCTTTACTCTAGTTCAGGCTGTATGGTACTAGACTATGGCCTTGTTGGTCTAATTATATATTTTATATATATACAAATATATAGAGAATATATGCATTTTCTCTAATATCCATATTGTGAGGTTTCTACCAACTTCTCTTGATTTACATGACACCGTATCATTCAACACAAAGCCAGCCTAAAAGGAATTGTATTCCAGGGAACAATTCCTTTTAAAAGTACAAGGATGATTCACAGCTGAGCCCAGAGCTGGTCAGCCTTGCAGAAGCTGCTTGGCTTGTTTGCTCTGGAGAAACTGGTTGGTTAATTTTTTTTCTGTGTCAAGCCTAGGACACAGCAAACTTTTGCTGCAGAACTGTACTCTCCTGACACCCTGGAAACACGTCAGTTCAAGAGATCCTGACCAGCTCACTGACCTTTTGCTTTGCTTTCTTACTCAGGTTCTGTTGGGAGGGTCCTGGTTGGGTGGTCTGATCTGGGGGAATGTTGAATCCGCTTGCTTCATCCAGGGCTGCTTCCTCTGTGAGCTGGTAAAAAACAGAAAGCAAGAAGTCATTTGTTTCCAACACAGCTGCGAGCTTCATTCTAAGCCCTAAACCTCCTGCCCTTCTTGCTGTCATGCAGCAATAGGAGATGAGAAGTCTGAATACAGCTGGTGTTATCCAGACAGATGTGAGCTTGCTCTGTCTGCACTCAGAACACTGGGTGTCCATTGTGGACAGTCTGCAGCAGCAGGGGCCAGCAGCTCACACACTCTGCTTTGCAGTGCAGCAATCAGGCCCTCAACATCATGCTAATGACACATGTGTGACATATCAGACATAAACTCAAGCACAGTAAGCTCAGGTCTACCTGCAAGACAATTCAGAGACATTTTAGAGAAATGTAGGCATAAGCTGTGCTACACAGCACACATCTCATCCATGTTCTAACTGGCTGGGGAAAAAGGTAGAATAAGAAGTAAGAAAATACCAGCAGAGTGGGGTTGTACAGAAGACATACACACCACAAGAGACACTAAGCATGAATGAGAAAAACAATCTGACAGACTAGAAGTATTGTTGTCCATCGCCTGTCAAATAGCTGAATGGCCCATGGGAGCTAGTACTGGAAAAGCAGTAGGAGGGTGAGGAATGAAACTGTTCTCAGGAACAGAAACACATGCTTTATATGCTCACCAGGTAACAAACCCACCAAGAGAAATATAAACAAGGCCACAGCTGCCACTTCTGACCTGTTTCAGCACTCTGCTAATGGCTTCCTCCTCAGCCACTTCCTCATCGCTGTCAGGGAGTTTATAGGTTTCCAGTGTAACTGTAGGAGTAAGAAACATGAGACTGTAACCCACACCTGCCTCAAGCCTTGTGCCCATTTATGCAGCAGAGAGAATTCTCTGTGGTGTGAGCTGGTTGTGGCATTCTGGCTCTGACACAGACAGACCCTTTTCAGGTACAGATTCTTCAAAAAGGATGTTACTGTTTGTTTTTAATACTGGAAGAGAGAAAGAAAAAATCCCCACCAAAGCCAGAGCTTTGGTTTTAAAAGCTTTGTTAAACTCATCAGAGCACACTAGAATTATCCCAAAGAAGGGTGCAAGACAAAACAGTCTGACCTTACAGTCCCAGCCTTTACCCTCAAATTAGATCTTTCACACTGATTTCATGACGACCCAACTTTACAGACAGAACCAAATCTCAATCTCTCTCTTGCAGAACAGAGGAATTAAATGGATAAACACTTCTCAAAAGAGAATTTACTCTGTCATAGCGATTTGATTCCCCTCTTGGCATTGTATTCTCATCTGCTACCCACCTTTCTCTGGGTCCTCGCCTTTGAGTGCAGCCAGTCTCTTGGCAACCTGTAGGATCTTTTCCTGCCTAGTGTTCTCTTCCCGCAGCTCAGCAGCAGCTTCTGCCAGAAGTTTATTCTTCTCCTCCTCTAGCTGTTTTGGGTCCAGATTTGCAGGGCAAACACAATCCTCACTTTCCCGATTGAGATCATTCAGACTTTGGCTACCAACAGCTGCAAACAGACACACAGAACACGCTGGTGACTCAGCAGCAATGTTCCTTGGGCACAGAACACGACTAAAGCAACACTATGAGAGCAGCTTGCTGCTCTCCATGACACTGAGTAATAAGAGGAGAAGGCATGCCACTAGCATCCCCACTGTACATGAAGAGAAGAAAATGAGCTAATCTGTAATCTGCAGTGATATTACAGAGAAAGCACTGCAGCTAGGGAGATAATGGTATGCCAGATTGTGATGTTTTGTAACGGTGCACAAGTGCATTGGGAGTAGCAACAGCTCCTCCCCAGGGATGGGTCACCTTAGACAAACAGAGAGGAGCAATCTGAATAATAGAACCCTGACAAGAAGGGTCCAGGCAAAGACACTGAGACCCAGTGTGGAGCCAGATAACTGCTCTTGGTAAGTCTGGGAGTCATAAGGGAAAGATATGGACAAACTGGACACCCACTCACCTGTTAGACAGCGAGGCAATATTCCCTTCTCAACATAGCACATACATTATTAGACATAAACAGGTCTTTGGAAGCCAAAATAGATACCTTGAGGCTGAACTCTTGGTCTGTAATGCTCATCAATGGCAACTTCCTCAGACAGTTGAGTTAACAGGTCATCTGTCTGCTGGACCAGACTTCTGGTATCAGGAGGCTGGTGTACCTAAGAAACAAGGGGGGCATGGGAAAAGGTAAATGAGAAGAAAGTGGCATAAAAGGGAATAAATAAATAAAATAAAAGGGAAAGTTTGGCAACTAAGGTCACCCTAGATGGGAGCTGCATAAAAAGATGCCTCCACTGATATTGAGATATTGATATTGAGAATCTCAGCTTACAGTTATGTGGTGTAAGACTTTCAAGGGCTTCATTTTCAGAGGTGCTGAATGCACACAGCTCTAAGAGCAGCCACCCATACAAGGCAAAGGAGTACAAGCTGCTGGGTCCCAACTCCAGCTCTGCCCCTACGTCCAGTGTAAACAAAGTGCCAATCCCAACAGTGCCAGCCAGCAGCCTCACCAAGACCTATGATAAAAGCTGGGCATGCAGCTGAAAAAGAGCCATGAGGAAATGGTATCTTGGCGACAAGATCATTCCTATAGGTTTGCAAGGCATATATCCAATTGATTCCTCTGCAACCTCAGACAAGCCACGATGGGCTTTCTCGAATAATTAACAGGATTTGCCCAGATGGCATGCAGTAACAACTACAGGATATAACTAGAAGGTGCGGCTGATAAGCCTCCAGCACAAACAGCTCTGAAAAACTGTGACCACTTAGGTATACAAATGGGTTGAGAGTAAAAACCTCAGGATCTATTGTTAAAAATATACACATGAACTGCATCTGACATAAAGGACAGACTCCATTCCAACTGAAGCAGTGAACTGGTAAAGGCTGGTGATTTGCTTCTGAAGCAATGACACAAACAAGAAATTGAGATTTCTGAAGGAAGCTACTTGGACACAAAAAAGCTGAAGAAGGAAGAACAGTTAACATGCTGGGACAGCAGTTACTGGGTCAGCTCAGAATAAACTGCTGACTAAAGAGCTGAGGGAACTTACAGGTCTGGGAGCTTGGGAAGGACGATCTCTCCCCTGCAGGACAGCCAACCGGTCCTCCATTTCCTGTGTGGATGGAACAGGTCCCCGGCCATCCTCCTTCAGGGCAGCCAGCCTAGCTTCAATCTCAGCCTGAGTAGGGATGGATTCTGAAATTAAAAAAACACAAGAGAGGAGATTATTCTCTTATTGAAAACAATAGGCTTCCTGTTTTTTTCTTAAAATTGTAATTTTTTTAGTGGAATCAGACTCTGAACACCTGAGGAAAAACCTCCCTCACCCCTCAAGTGAATGAGGGGTCACAGCAGTGACTCAGAGATTACCCTGATGCTAAGTGCTCTCCCCTTCTTCCAAGTCCTTGCCTCCTTCACAGTTTATCCCCTAGCCATAAGGCAAGTATTAGGGTGATGCCATCTGGCAGTCAGCTGACTTGGGATACTAGAGACAGGTAGAGAAATGAGTGTCATTTGGGCAGCTCAGTCCATTGGTCCCACATCTCTTAAAGCAATCCCAGCCACAGCAGACCAAAACCCTTCCCTGCCACATAACAGACGAGAGGCAATGGCCACAAGTTGTTCCAGGGGAGGTTTAGATTGGATACTAGGAAAAACTGCTTCACAAAAAGGGTTGTCAGGCACTGGAACAGGCTGCCCAGGGAAGTGAGTCACCATCCTTGAAGGTATTCAAAAGATGTGTAGATGTGGCACTTTGGGACATGGTTTAGTGATGGACATAGCAGTGCTGGGCTAATGATTGGACTCTATGATCTTAAAGGTCTTTCCTAACCTAAATGACTCCATGATAACCAGGTATCACACCTTCAAGTGTGGTTTTTTCCTTTTAGAAACCACATATAACTTTTAAAATAGTTTATTTTCATGCAAGCACCTCAAGGCTGTCCCAGAACCTGACAGCTGTGGACTGGGATGAGAATCCTTTTCCTTCTCTGTGAGACAAGTCTGGTCAGAACATAGTCCCACAGAGACTGGAACTGCTGTTGCCCAAGACAATGACTCAAAGGAAACCTTCCTCAAAACAGTTTGGCCAAAGACTTTAACTTCATTCTACTCCAAGTGGGCTGTACACAGTTTTTTATCCCAAACAACAGAAAATGAGAAAGTGATTTTACAGGTAAGATACTGCCCCAAAACTGAGTAGTAATTTCAAGAGAAACCCCAAGAAGCAAAATGAAATTGGAACATTGATCTAAAATCACTGCAGAATTTGGCCATTGTGGCAGCAGGACTTGGATGTTCTGTCCTATTCTAAACTTTCATTTCCCTAATATCACACCTTCTTAAAGGCCAGCACTTCCCTTTCCCTCCAGGTTCCATGTTTCCCAAGTAGTAGTGTTCCCACCCAAGTTATTTACAGTATTCTCTAAAACTCACTCGGTTTCCTTTCCTCCCTGAGCCTCTCCAGTCTCTCTGCAATAGCTCTATCCTCTTTTGAGAGCCCCTGGTATCTGGAGCCTGCTTGACCTGGAGGTTTAGCAGCTGCCTTCTGTTGGTCTTTCAGTTGGTTTTGTTTAGCCTCAAAAGCTGCTACACGCCTGTGACAAGGATGGAAAAAATACATGACAATTAAGAACAGAGCTTGTAACCCAGAGATAAGAAAAGATCCTCTGTGAACCCAACAGGCTATTTGAAGAATGCCAGTGCAGAACAGAAACGAAACCACTCTCTCCAATCAGCACAATAAGATACTCCTAAGAGTAAGGAAAACCTTAGCTCACAGAAGCAGCACACTTGTCACTACTTCCCAGGAGACAAGGAACATTTCACCACAAGGTTCCTGTTTCCAAGCCAACTCTCATCAGTCACAGATAATTGCAGGCAGATGGCTGTTCAGGAGTCTATTCAAAAGAGCACCCCCCCCACACCCCTCAAAAAACTAACAACCCAAACAGCAAAACAAAAACTCCATCTTCAATTTAATTCTAAACAAGCAAATACCCACATCACAAGCCCCACTTTTGCTGATATCCATAGGGGAAGAGGAGGGCCTGAAAGGCTATTCTGCAGTAGAAGGAACTGCTTGGCAAGTGCAACTCACTTTTTATAGTTTTCTGGTGGTGACCATTTTGCTGAACCGCTTTGAGATCCCTCTCTGGAAGACAAAAACAATGATTTCTCTGAAATCCAGATAGTGACAATACTTCATCATCTAGTCTCTCAACTCAAGAGGAATGTGTAGATGTTTCTTGACCTCTTGGTACAGCCCCTTTCTTAACCTCATTAATACTGAGCAATCAGCTGAGAGCAATCAGCTTATGGAACGGATTAAGATAATATAGCTGCCCAGGAAAGCAGTGGCCTTCATTTCTAGTCATTTGGTCCAGTTGTTTTGCATCTGGACAGAATTTGATTAAGTACAGTCATCAGTGATCCAAAGGAGGTGGGGCTGAAATAACTTTGCCTCCCACAGCCTGCACCTTCCAGTTCAGAGAGCAGGTAGGGAGTAGTTAGGTAAGACTCCCAGTGTAATTAGCTTTTCCATGCAGCAGGACACTCTGAAAAGAGCTGGGGCATGCAACAAACACAGAATTATATAATGTACAAGCAAAATAAAGCACTACCTAAGTTATATAACCACCACCATAATGACATCTTCTAGCACACTTGGACACTGCAGACCACACACGTCTAACTGTCTTCTACTTTGTTGTGTTCAGGTCAAGAGACTCAACTAGACACTTCTATAAGACAGTTAGCATATTTTATTTATTCTTAGAAATCACAGCTAAGGCCTGTTCAGTAATGGCTGAATGCAACATCGTCAGAAAGCTTTCCCAAGTTCTATGGCTTCAATTCTGAAAGCTATATGCATGAAGAACAACAACACATACAGCTTACAGAGCTGCAGAACTACATGTATTACCTGAAGGACAGGATGCCACCCAGAGGGACCTGGACAAGCTGAAGAAGTGAGCCCTTGGGAACCTCATAAGGTTTAACAAGGCCAAGTGCAGCGTGCTGCACTGGGGTCAGGGCAACCCCCAGTATCAATCCAGGTTGGGAGATGAACAGATCAAGAGCAGCCCTGACAAAAAGGACCTGGGAGAGCTGGTGGATAAGAGGCTGGACATGACCTGGCAACGTGTGCTCACAGCCCAGAAAGCCAAACGTGTCCTGGGCTGCATCCAAAGCAGCATGGCCAGCAGGGCGAGGGAGGGGATTCTGCACCTCTGCTCTGCTCTGGTGAGACCCCTCCTGCAGTGCTGCATCCAGCTCTGGGGTCTCCAGCACAGGAAGGACATGGACCTGTTGGAGTGAGTCCAGAGGAGGCCACCAAATTGGTAAGAGGGATGAAGCACTTCTCCTATGAGGAAAGCCTGACAGAATTGGGGTTATTCAGCCTGGAAAAGAGATGGCACCAGGGTGACCTAACTGCAGCCTGAAGGGAACCTCTAGGAAAGACAGGGAGGGACTTTTTCACAAGAGCACATAGGGGTAGGATGGGGGGAATGGTTTTAAACTGAAATAGAGCACGTTTAGATTAGGTATTAGAAAAAATCTTTTACTTTGAGGGTGGTGAGGCACTGGAACAGGTTGCCCAGAGAAGTTATGCATGCCCCATCCATGGAAGTGTTCAAGGCCAGGATAGAGGGAGCTCTGAGCAACCTGGTCTAGTGGGAGGTGTTCCTGCCCACAGCAGGGGGTTTGGAACTCGATGATCTTTAAGCACCCTTCCAACTCAGGCCACTCTATGATTCTATAATCTACCTGCTATCCAGTCAGGGAAGATTATTTTTGTGCAGTAGCTATATAGTACTGATACTGAAATGATGAGGAAAAAAGGCCCAGGAGAAACATGAAGACGGGCAGCCCAACTTCTTAATGGCTTTGAAGTTGTGAAGGGAAACCAGAAAATTTCAAAACTGAAGACTGAATACTATCTTTCACTGCTTTTATCACCCAGTGAAGATGAAGATCTTCACTAATGAGGCTCTTCTCCTTTAGACACCTGCAGAGCCAGAAAATTCTCCCCTTGCTGGTGAAAATTCCTTGCTACAGAAGAAAAGTGAGGAAAAGAAATGAGAGAAATGCAGGAGAAAGAAGAGGACACAGAAGACTTGGCTGACAGAGGGATCGTGGTGTATAACTGTGTTCTTGTATTACTTCTTCACATGTATAATCCTGCTGCTACTGAATTACATTTTGTTTTTAACAGGAAGCCTAGAGGTTATGTTTGCAAATAATTTTGCTTTCTTTTAGAAGCAAAAGTTTTATAAGATTTTATGCTACTAAATTTTATATCTTCAGGCTACAAATAGCAGAGACCCCTCATTGAAGAGGACTTATGTCACTGTCTACCCACAGAGGTAAAGACACTTTGAACATCTTATTGTTAGGCTACTCAACTACTTTACATCTGAAAAGACTGCCAGAACTGTTAAAGAGGAGTAGCTTTCTGGGCAAAACCACAGTGTGGTTTAACCTCAGCTCATCTAGCTAAGCTGTCTACAGAAATTCAGTGTCCATCCATGAAGATTTAAACCTGGTGCTTTCAGGCTATCTTGTCACCACAGAGGACAGGCATAAATCCTGAGTCCTATTCTTGGATTGCACAGCTCGTATAACAACAGTTCAGAAATATCCTGCCTTGAAAACTCCAGGGTACAGGCTGCATCCATGCACATATGGAAGGCAGAGCTCTTGAGCAGAAATCTGCAACACGACGTTGGGATGTAAACCAAAGAAACAAATCAGGAAAATGTCTTTGGGTGAAAAAACACTCCTGTCTTACCCAGTTAGTTTTCCATGGCACTCCTTGCACACCTTCTGCTGAGTGTTTCCACAGCGGGGAACAACAGCGCTGAAGCTCCGGCAGCCCGAGCAGAAGGACCGTCCGCAGTTCTTGCAGCCACACTGCAGAGACAGGAGAGGACAGGGGTAGGACAGGGCAGGCCAGGACAGGGCTTCACCACCTCGTCACCACACACACACCCCATCGCTCTGCCTGGTCGCACACAGGCACAGTGCCCCTGCCAAGGCACATGAAAAATAACCCTGGGGTTATGCTGATTTTTGCAAGAGAACTGTTGCACCAGCTGCTGCTGAAGATATGGAGACCCAAGAGCCTTGGAGCAGCAGCACGTAATGCCTGCTGGGAGCCGAGTCACCACTTCACCCCCACAGTGTAACAGAGTGTGTATGTGAGTTGTCTGACACAATGACCAAATACTGGATTAGAGGGATGGCATTCCCTCTAATGACGACCTTTTTTCCTTTTTTTTTTGGTCAATAATTTCCCCATATTTGAAGACATATCGGAACTAGGCACCATGAGAGCTCAGTAAGCAAGGACAACACCACCGGGATGCAGGCCGGGAAGCGTGTCTCGGCGCCGGGCGCAGCAGTTCCCGGTGCCCTTCTCAGACCCTCGCACTGCGGGGGAGGCACCCGCGGGACCGGCCGCTCCTGACCCCCCGCAGCCGGACTTGCCTCTTTCTTGAAGACCGAGAACTTGGACGCGCACCCATAGCACCGGCTATCCATGGCGCTACCGCCCCGGCCCAGCCCTCAGGCACGGCGCCGCACCCCCGCTATGCCATGGCTTCCCCCGCTCCTTTGGCTGCCTCGGGCCCAGGGACCGGCGGCGAGCGCCGCTGTCACAGCAGAGAGGCGCAGCCAAGCCCCCTCCCGCCCCTACAAACAGGGCGGGCAGCGCACGGCCCGACGGGAGTTGTAGTCCCTTGCCCCGCACTCCCCGCCTTCAGACGCCAGGTGGCTCTCCGCCAATAAACTACACTGCCCAGGGCTCCGCACGGGCCCAGCGCCGGGCGGGCTGGGCTACCATCGCCCAGCGATGCATTGTGGTACCTGTAGTCTGGTGCCGCTGCCCCGCCCGGCCGGCGGCGCCGTGTCCCGGAGGGCATGAGGTGTTCTTGGGTGTTAATAAGACAAAAAAGTGTATTCTCTAAGGCCGACAGTGTTGTGCTCAAGCTACTTTGGTACTCTTGTCCTAAACCTGTGGTGAGATGCTGGTTCAGAAGAGCAACAATCGACTAAACTGCAAAACTCCAATTATCTCCAGCCCCTCCTCCTGCCCGTGTTGATCCGCCTGCCCTCAGAAGTGTGTGTCCTGCAGTGTTTGTAAAAAGAGTCACTGAGTGTACACGAGTCATTCTGTTAACCGCGTGGGTTTGCAGGTACATTTTGCATTCTTTCCAGTTTAATATATAACCCCACATTGTAAAAACCTACACAATAAAAGAAAGAGACTGATTTATTCAAGGAAGTAAGACTCATTAATACCTGAGTAAGGCTAAATTTAAATGGGAAAAAAAGGGCTTTCCCCTCTCAATCTTTCATTTTTGGCTTTTGTTTGCTTGTTGAAGTTTTTGTTTGGTTGGGTTTTTTAACGGTAAAAAAACCTTAGAAAGGCAACTGGAAGCTAAACTTTGCACCTGTCCAGGAATTGTGTTAGAGACCCCCCGGAAATTCCACGTATCGAAGACATAGAGCAGGGAATAGAGACAAATATAAACTCAAATAAAAGGCTTCATTGTCTTTGCTATTGAGCTGCTCAATGGGAAAACAGGAAGAGGAGATTTCAGTCTTAATGTCACAGTGCAACCTACCGATGGACAGGTGGAATGTGGAGTGCCGCTCCTTCAGACCGAATAGAAGCAGCACCCCAAAGAGCCTTCCTATGCAGGGAGCCGCGGCAGCAGAGGCGGCAGCGATCCCGTCAGGGGAGCTGAGCCTCCCTGCTGAGGGACGCATTTGCCGGATGGAGGCGGCAGCCGCGGCCAGGGCACAAGAGATCGCTCTCCCGCCTTCCCTTTCCCATTGCTCTTCCCGTTCCCCGCAGGTGTCCGCCAGAGGGGGCCCGGCCCCCGCAGTTCTCCAGCTCCTGAACCAAAGGCCATTTGGCAGCAGAGCAGCAGCAGCTTTCCTTTATTTCTTCTCTTGCCTGCAGAGGTTTCCCATGATAACGCAATCTCGATTATAAAATGCTATGTGACCATTTAGCCTATAAGGTTTTCAATTTCTATTTGAAGTGCAGGAGAGATTAAATAGTCTTTGGTTTGCATGTCTCCTCCTTGCCAAACTCAGATGTTGCACACCAAGTTGTACATTCTGTGTCCTACATCGTTACAGCTACTCTGCTCTGGTGAGACCCCACCTGGAGTTCTGCATCCAGCTCTGGAGTCCTCAGCACAGAAGACATGGAACTGGTGGAGCATGTCCAGAACAGGGTCCCAAAGATGATTAGGGAGCAGATGGTGAGAGAGTCAAGGTTGTTCAAGAGACAAGAAGGCTCTGGAGAGACCTTATTGCAGCCTTTCATTACCTACAGAGGGCTTGTAAAAGAGATGGGAACAAGCATTTTAGCAGGCCCTATTGTGATAGGACAAGGGGCAATGGTTTTAAACCAAAAGAGAGTTGATTTAGACTAGATAGAAGGACAAAATTTTTTAGTGAGGGTGGTGAGACAGTGTAGCAGGTTGCCCAGAGGAGTGGTGGATGCCCCACCCCTGGAAAGATTCAAGGTCAGGTTGGGCAGGGCTCTGAGCAACTTGGTCTGGTTGAAGATGACTGCTTATTGCAGGGTTCTGGACTAGATGACCTCTCTATGTCCCTTTCAACCCAAACTATTCTATGATTCAATAACCGGGGTTGTAGTCATGCAAGCGTCATCTCAACCACACTTATTTATTTATGTAAGGGAAATGTGTTTTAAATTAAACACAGAAAAAGACCTATGAGTAGTACATTTTTGTGTGCCTCTGTAATGTTTTAGTCCAGGCTCTTTTTCTCCTGCAGCAGTAACTGACAGGTCTCTGTTCTGGTTCTTACAGACTACAAAAGCACACCACTCAAAGACTCTGATTTGCCTCCCAGGTAGGAACCAGGACAGTCTCAAAACAGGTAAGATGTTGGTGTTTGAACCCTAGACTTTTGGCTATACTGTCCATTGTATCTACTGTCTGGTTACTCTTAATTCATACATCTCAGGATATGAATGTCAGAGCCAGTCTATATATCATATCTATATATGGGCAATGTATTACTTAAAGCCATATTTCTATGGACAAATTGCAAGACCAGTATTCCTATATGTGGTATATTGCTGCTTGAACATCTTGTTCATACTCTTTTACTAAGTATGGATGAACATCTTAAACACTGGACCTACGCAGAGGCCCACATCAGACCATGGGAAGGGAATCTAAAGTAATAGTCAAGTTACAAAGCTGTTCAGCACTGTCTGGTTAAAGTAGGGACCCAGTCAACTTCGTTACACAATGAGAGTTGTCACAGGGTTGTTACTTGTGCACCTCCATGAAAGTCCTCTGACTCAAGGAGAAGAATTAGCATTTTTGCAATCTGCAGCTGAGGTTAAAAATAGAAGTAGAGTTTAATTTTCTGTGATGCTGATGAAATTGTTACATTCTCCTAAAATGTGCCAATCTAAAGAGTGAGCCAAATTAAATGAAGGAATACTTTTTATAGCCAGAAGATGGGAGCTTGTAAGAATTACAGATATTTGTTGCCTGCTGTGCATTCACTTTCCACCATGACACAAGCAAGCTCTAGACCCTGACATCCACAACTTCTCAATTATCATTCTTCTGTGGGTAAAAATTAATCAGTGCTTAAAAAGCAAAACAATACAGATCCTTAAAAAAATCCCTACCCACCCACTACCCACTTCAAAAAAAAAAAAAAAGAAAAAGGCATAATAATTCAAAATTTTCTTGGCTGCACCAGGAAAGCAAATTGGCATTTTCTACATGCTCTTCTTCACAAAACCATAATTTCAGCAAAAGCTTTTATTATTGATTACGTTTTGGCATCTCCCAGTTTGGCATTGGCATTTAATTCTGAATACATCAAGTCAAGGTAAAGTGTTAGGTGTTTACAGTGGTGATTTCTTTCTCCTCTCCAGCCATCTCCTTAGAGGAAGAGGATTTCTCTCCACAGACAAGGTAGTTCACACCTAAAATGCTCTCCAAAGAGAACATTCAATAGCCTTTGCATTAGGTTTTCAGGCCTCACTTTTAAAAAAAGATGTTGGCAATGCCTTATGGACAATTTCAATATCTGACTCAGACCACAGCAAAGTGGCAACAATAGGTGCTTCATTCCATTCCCTCTCCCTCACTGCTTGTTCCTGCCACTCTTAACTTTAGTTTCTTTAGTTAAATCTGTTCCCTGACCTGGTTCATCTCACAGAGGAGTAGTGCAATTCTTTGAGTTGAGGTACTGTCTGAACATCCTAGTTTGCACCTTCAGTGTCAAGTGGTGATTTCCAGGCTAAGCTCAGGTGCCTATATGAATGGTGCAAGTGATCTTGGCTTCAAAGCAGAAATAAATATGTGTCTGAAGATTTTTCTGTATGCATATTGGAATGCACATTAAGGTTGGGTAATAACATTTGCCAGAATACACGTTGAAGTTGCTACATAGCCATGTTCTGATTTTTTTTATGGGCAAAGTTTCTACCACTAGAAGTTCTTGAAAATCTACTTACATAGTTTCAGCTCTGCTGTTGTGCTTGGCCATGCAACACCAGCAATGAGAATACTATAACAAAAAGCATCAAGTCTCAGACAGAAGCATCCCATGGGCATGAGCATTTCTGTCCTTGATTCACCATGCAAATTACACCACTGTAGATGTAAGACTAAGAGGTCAAACTTAAAAGCTTGTTAAAGGTATCAGGCTATATTTTTTTTCTGAAATTGTTGGCAATTTGACTTTCACCTGTGGCTAGCTGGACTCTTACTTTCATATTGTGTTTTTCAGACCCCATCTGTATTGTACTTACCTACCAAATGTGTAACGCATCACAAATCCAGGCAACTCCCAAACTAAATCACTGTGAAATTCAACCAGCACAAAGTTCCCAGTGGAAGTAAAGTCTGCAACCTTCTCTGTCCCACAGTAAGGGCCAACTGCAGGTGACATAGGGCTGCTTCCATCATGTATGAGCAAGTAGTCATAGATGCATCTGTCACTGTATTCCAGCTCAAACGACAACATTTTGAGAGATATCTGGAGAAAATACAACCAAAGCATTTTGCTTCCAGGTTACAGCCTTTTCTCTTGCCCATTTTTTAACAATGACAAATAGTCTAAATTCCTTGTGTGCAGGCACCATTTTTTATTCTGTGTTTGCACATCCTGATCCCATATGGCAATGCAAATTAGTAGCAAATTATTTGCTTAGTTCATCAGTATTTGGATTGGAAGGAGAAGCAAGGGACAAGACTGATCTTCTACACTTCACATTCTTTCCTCTAGAGAAATATAAAACAGCACCTGTGCGATGTTTCAGTTTTCTAGTGGGAACACTTACCTAGAGATTATTTTGAACAAAGCCTACTGCTACAAGCTAAATACATAAGAGTTCACATGCATGTGTAAATGTTTTCCCTTGCTGAGCACCTCAGATACCAAGATCCAGCACAAGTTCTTAAAATTACTTTTTGCTTTCAGAATTTTACTCTGAGAATGCTTGCTGAAAAAGTGACATTACAGCTCTTATTCTCCGAGGGAAACAGAGATTTCATCAGATGATGTTTCAGTGATGAAACCCACAAATGAATTCATCTGTGCCTTACCTTGTATCCTACTGGAGAGCTGATAACCCAGAAGCATGCTCGGTTTTTGGGGTATTTATTGGGGTAGTTTGGAGAGGTGATGACTCCATTTGAATCTCTGAAAGTGGCTCCACAATTCACTGAGGAGTAAAGGAGAAAAACAGATATTTTAACAAAAGCATTTTGTCAGTAGAAATGAGCTTACTTACACCCTATTGTATTTATTTCTTCAAGCCAAGAGAAAATGTGCTACCATGAAAATCTACTGCTGAAGTAGTTTATTTCTTCACTTAGTATTTGTATCAGCAGCTGTACTGAAGGAACTAGAAACATTGCTGCTAACTAATCTTTGAAGGACAGGGAACAGTTGCATCTAAAACTGTATCTGTCCTTACAGTTGTTACCATATTAGCATAGCATTCTAATGGCATTAACTGCCCTTCAGAAAAGAATTAGCTAAATTATTCAAGATTGCATTATCAAGATAGATCTAGTGCTTTCTAGAAATTATTCCATCGAGTAATGCAAAAAGAGTAAAAATGACACATTTCTAAGACTTCTTCAATTTATGCTTTAAAAGAGTTTGGATTTTCAGTTGAAATAAAGCAATATCAAGTCACTTGGGCTACTGCCTTCTAGCTGAAAGCATATTACAGCACAACAGAATTGGGTCTGGCAGTCCATAATGCATTTCTGTGTTTGCAAAAGAGACACCCCTCAAGTGACTACAGTAAGCACTGTGTTTCATGTACATAACGAAAGCTTTCCATTCAGAAAGTGTAAGTTACCCAAGATCAGTACCTCTCCTGTTGCATAAAATCCCCACAAAACCTTGAATAACATCTTGCCCAGATACAGCTTTGCATCTCATTGGTTGAGGTCTCTCATTGAGTTCTGCAGTCTTTGTGCTCTTTGGTTGTACTGCTCTTATTAATTTTAGTAATTGCATTTTTTTATTTAAAGAAATTGCTCTTCTATGAAGAAGCCTAACAGAGGCTCTCAGAAGAATGTGAGTGGGATCTCAGGATTACTAATGAGACCCATGCAATATCCCATTTTCTGTTTCCTGTGAACCTTCAGACCCATCATTACCTGGCCTTCTGCATTTCCAAATGTTGTGAAAGTGTAAAGAATGACAGCAAAAAGACCTAGTCTGTGGTGTATAGTAAAAATTTTCTGTTCTTCCACACAAATTCTACTAATGCTGTTCTCCAAGCTTTGTGTAGGAGTGTTCATACCTCTGTTGTAGGAGGCTCTGAATCCCGTGGCTGTAATCCTCTCATCGCTTGCAAACTCTACCAGCATTGTTGATCCAGATGCCACTAAGGAGGGCAGTGGACCCTTCCCACAGTACTTGTCCAGCAAGACAGGGGAGTTCTTGCTGTTCCCATTGTAAATTTTTATATAGTCAGAAGAACAGTCTGAGGAGGGTTGGAGATCAAAAGTGTCAAACTGCAGGAAAATCTTGAGAAACAAGAAAGCAGATGTTGGGTTTAATGCTATACATGGGAAAAGTCTCAAACCATCTAATTGCTACGAAATGAACCTTCACATTCATTTTACTATCCATGTATTACTGAAACTTTACTTTCATTATTTAAAAAGAGCATAAAATTTCACCCTAGCTACCATGTTAAGGAGAGCCCAGAGACTGATGCTTCACTATGGCTTGTCTTTGAAAAGCCATTCAATCTGAACTGGATAAAAATCAAGTTAAATAATCCCTCTAATAGTCTTAAGTCTTATGAAAATCGTTGACACTGTTTTTCATTCACTCCATAACAAAACAAATATCTTGAGCTATGAAGCTTATTCCCAGGGAATACTCATGGTAATGAAACAATGCTGTGTAGCCTGGACCCTGTGGCTTTTTTGTCCTAATAAAAATTACCTTACTTCGACGGACGCGGATCAGCCACAGACAGTTGCTGTTGTTCGGGTATGGGGATGGGTAATTGACAGAGGAGAACGAGCCTTTGGATTTAGGCAACACAGAGCTACAGCAATCTGAAGGGAAGAACCAAACAGTGTTGAAGAGAATGAAAACTGCACAAAAATATTTCTGAAATGCCTGACAAGTCTCTCCAACCATTTGCAGCAGTCAGGTTTGTATAAGAGAAACTAATCATAATGCTTACAATTTTGTTGTTGTTCCTAGTGTAAAAGTTATTGAAAACCTGCAAGTGAAATAAAGGCAGTTAAAGTATTTACCTGCCAGCTACTAATCTTTTTTTAAAGACAGTAGGGCTTCACTCACATATTTTAGTCTCCTAAAAAAGACCTGGATCTTTGTGAACTTCCTTAACCTCAATCTCGGAAGTACTTTCAATGACATCAGTACATCAATTCCCATCAGCAACTGTGTGTATTTGTAAGTGTATGCAAAAATCAAGTTTGAAAACTAGATTCTGCCAAAGTAAAGAGGGTTAGTCACTGGGAGAAAGCAGTAACAGAGAGCACTGAAGTCAAGCTACAGACCTAGTGACTGGTATGCAAAGTTTAATCTCATCTGTCTTTCCACATCTTCATTTTTTGCACCTTGTGTAACTCCCTAAATTACAAAATATGAATATATGACATCTGATCACATGAATTTATGACATTTTTCTCTTGCTCCCTACTTTTCCTCAGACAATCAGACTTTTGGTGGTTTTTTTTAGTCCCTGAGTTTTTCTCTCTTTTTTTTTCATTTAGTCCTTTTCTTCCAAAACATACAGATCTAATTATGAAATCACATAGTAATGGTAATGAAGTGTAATTAATTGCCAGCCCCATTGTCAAGAATAAATATCATTAAATACTTACTATCACTATCTTTGAGACCATGACAGACACTTAAATTGTAATGTTGTCTTATCTGCAGTCGAGAATTTGGAGGAACCACTCTCAGCAATGATTTCTGTACCTTACAATCCAACTGAAGGAATGCTGTTTCCTTCTAATTTCTAATTATTTAACTAAGTTCTAACACAAGAGCAGAATTTAGTACACTAATATTTAGACCTCATTAATGTTCCTTGCCATTTTGGTGGAAACTAATTGAATAACATGCCAGAAAAATCAAATACCATATAAATCAATTAACCTTTGTACTGGGAATTGAGGCAAAACCTGTGCATTGCAGGAGCATGATGTTTTGTGCATCTTAGCTGAAGAGTTTCTGTTCACAGAGAAATGCTAGGTATTCCTAGACCTTAAGATACCACAGGGATGAGCTAAGAAACGGATGGCACAAGAAAGTAGATATCTATGCCTGTGGTTTTCTCCTCAGACGTGTTCTGATCTGGCTGAATGGCACCCATCTTACAGCACTACAGTCATTTTGTAACTGAGAGAAATCATAAACCTGCTGGCACTACTGATGCCCATGACTCTAAGCTGTACTCATGGTTGAGGAGTTATTACATGCTTTGCCACCTTCAGAGCTTTCCTGAAATGAGAATTTGACAGAGGTAGCAACCATGATTTCTCTGATGGATTTTTCTTATCTCAAAGAGCAGGAACTGGATGACAATAACTCAAAATGAGAGTGAATTATTGAAAGTAAATTGTCCTTTCCAAGAAGGCAGCAGTTTGGCACAGGGACAGTTCTGTTTCCTGTTGTAGGGTGAAAGAGATGTATTGAAGGGACTGTGTGCCACGTTCCTTTGGGGGACGTCTGTCAGTGTCTACAGACATCAGCTGTATAAGGATTCACATGCCTTCTACCTACAGCACTTACTGCACTTGTAGAGCTTGTTGATTTTAGCTACATCCAAGTTACTCAGCCCTTCTCTCTGCCCAATAGGTATAGAGGGGTCAGGAATTGGTACAATAGTTGGTTTCCCTGGAGTGCTGGAGAAATCATACCTGTAGAAATAAGGAAATCACATTTCTAGATTACTTCTCGTAGACAGGGAAGTTCTCTAACTGCATAATCATTATTCATGTACCAGATAAACAGAATTTTAATGGAAATGGGCAAGAAGTTTCTCAGAAACCAGGTAGTCTTTCCTGAAGAGGATCAGCATAGCAGATATTTAGTGTTCAGCAGCTGAAAACAAGGAAGCAGAATAAGCTGCACTGTCCTAATTGAATAGGCCTATGCTGGACCAATGTCCAACAAAATGGACTGAATCTCACCTTCCTGGTTCCTGAGGCAGAGCAGCAGAAATAGTTCTATCTCAGTTATTAATTGCCTGTTTGCTATCTGCAATTTCCTGCTTTCTGCTAGTCAAGTTTCATTTCATGGTTTTGTTCAGAATTCTTACTTGCTTGTCGAAAGAAAGAAGAAGGTACATGATATAAGCTTGTACATTATGGACTAAAATGCAACCTAGACAGTGTTCCCAGATGAACATAAGGCAGCATAAAACATCTCAATGATATAAAAAAATTTCCATCTTTCTCACCTCTATATTTAAATGTTGTTGTCTATGATTAGCTGTTACTACGTTTACAAAATAATTCAGACTTCAGAATTGGTTTAGATCAGTGATTCAGTAGAATCAGACTTTGGACCACAGCCATGTTAAAGGCCTCTAGCAAGAGACAAGAGTACAATGAAAGCAAATATTGTCCTATGTTTTTCTTCTCTCCATATCAACTCTTGTTTTCCAGGAATTCTGTTGACAAAGGAAGTATGCTCACCCTTAATTACGTCCATGCACTCAATTTTAAATGAACAGCAAAAGTCATTCTCTGCACAAAGCAATTCCTTCTTCCTAGATCTGAGCAGACAACCTGAAAGCTGTTTTCTCCTTTGAAAAGACATCTCAGAAAACAACTTACGCGCCATAGTGCATCACTGAAGAGTAATCATAGGGAAGGCCCAGGTTTTTGGAATTCATTTTTCCAAAGTTCCCTTGTTCCCCTATAAGGTAGGAAAGCAACATTTCAGTCAGAACAATTATTGCTGCTCTAATAGTACACTGCCCACTGTCATAATCCTGAGAGTAACATAGGATACTAATACTGGTTCTCATGAGATCTTGGATCTATCTAAACCATCCGATTTTTGAAGCCCAGGGGAACCCATTTTTACAGTCTAGTAGATTTCAGAATATAAAGTAAATCAAATAAGTCAAAGTTTCGATATCAATGAATCCATTCTACTCTTCAAGCAAAAGTATTCATCTGTCCATCTTCATTAGGGTGTCTCCAAATACACTTCAGTGCAAAAGTACACTCCAAATATACTTCAATCTTAAGTATTACAAGCATCCAACCTGTGTCCCCAAAGCTGCATCCATACCCTGAGAGGGAAATCTAGATGATCACCTAGATGAAAAATTCAGAGCTATGCATGGGTAATTGCTGAGTCCTTCCACCACAGGATTATAAGACCACAAAAGAAAGGGATACAATTTATGTGTTACTTGCCCCAGAGTCCATGCTACCACCCATGTTCTGGCTTTGTCTCTGGTCAAACCCATCAGCGGTGACTACAGTGAAGTCATGTGACTTACATGAAGCAGAGAAACAAAGTCTGAATATAGCTGCTGAGCATCTCATCACTTTTAATCTATTTAGCCTTAAAAAGCCAATATGAGATAAGAAAGTGTTACATTGATACAGGGACAGACACTAGGTTTCATGTCATCTACCTTTATTTCTCCAAGTTAGGCACTGAAGCTATTTATCAAGGCTTCCAGGATAGTCAGAGGAGAGGGGAAGAGACAGAGAGACACAGTTGGAAGGAGTTTCCTCTGAGGAAGGCATCTCTTTTTCTCCATTGTCTGGAGATCATGAGTATGAATTGCATCCTCAGTCTCTTGTCCATGGTAAGACAGGCAAGCAAGCACTGTCAGAGCAGGGAGCTGAATGCATCAGCCTGACATTGAGGCTAAAGCCCCAACCACTGAGCACTCCTTTCCAGTTCTGTATCTTCATTACTGTAACTACAAGTGTGGTTTGTAAACCATGGACCATCTGGACAAGAGTTGGACATCTTTACAATCTACACAGCTCAGCTGGCAGGCTTGCAACCAGAGTAAGTCTCAGCCAGTAATGTCCTTCAGCACTGGTCCTGGGCTGAGGCTGAGATAGGCAAAGAGAAGGTTCAAAATCCTGAGTAATAGAAAATCTGGGGATAAACATTAAAGTGGAACTTTGCATAGCTCAAAAACTCAATTAAGGCTTAAACTGTTTCTCATCAGCATTGGCCTTCCTGACTCTGTTTTAATCTCAGTCTCTTTTATCTGCTATACTGACTTCAGAAAGAATTATCAGCAAGTGGGCAGCTTTTTTTGAGGTGATGAACAGAGAACACAGTTCAAACACGGTGAAACATTTAAGCATATGGCTACTGTTTGGCACAGAAGTGCTTTGCTGAATTGGTTTGCTAAATAAAGAAAAAATAACAGCATCCTGGCTGGACTGAGGTGCTGCCAGCATACTACTACCTACCTCATTGCATGCCAGAGAGATCTGGCTGTCTAGACCTGCATATGTGTGGGGACTTACCCCATCTTTTCCACTCTGAAAAAAAAAACCCAAAAAAATCCAACTACCTCTGCCAGAATATAAGTGCAATGACTCAGAAGAGCTGAAAAGGAAACTATGACTAAAGACTCTGAATATATTTTTTTCCCCCCAAAAGTTTGTGAAAAACAAGCTGAGTTTCAAGTAGCTAAGTGGACAGCAACTGATCAGGCTTCATTTTGTCAAAACAAAGAAGTAGGATGGCTTCCAAGGTAAATTGCTGGATAAAAACAAAACCCAGAAAACATCCACAATATGAAAGTCCTGGCAAAAGAAAAACAGCTTGTGTGAGAGAGCTGGGAAGCTGGAAAAGGTCTTGAGGTCTAGTTCTGCACTACTGAGGTCAGCAGGAGCTCTGCCATCAGCACTGTTAACAGCAGCATGTTTTTACATGAGATGTACATTAACAGTCCTCATAAACATAACTTTCTTCCTTTCCTTTTCCCTGCATGTCTTTGCATTTCTTCCCTACAGTGCCTGAGCTGCACACTCAGCATTCTAACTCCCTTGTCACACCAATCGTCTCATTTTCCACCCCTGATGAACACTTAGAACACTGAAGATATAGCCCATCTCCTTTTGCATAGCCTTGTCCTCTTTACCTCTTCCCCCTCATGTATCCTTTCATGATACTGTGCCGGAATCAGAGCTTGGTTACATCTGTATCCTTCAGAAAAAATGACATCTGAACCTGTGGAGTTCCCTTGGCAAAACTAGTATAAGATTCTCTGTGTTTAGTATATGTAACTTCATGTTTTCAACTCTTCTTTCCTAGCACATCCTTGGCTGACATTTCAAAAGTGGCACACCCTTGTTGTACAATGGCAAACAACTCACAGCAAAATTACACCTTAACACTAGAGCTGAAACTGCAATAAAGAACAACACAAATGGAATTTACTTAGGTTATCATGGGAATAGCTGGAAAAAGTTTGGAGAACAGTGTGTTAGGAATTTGCAATAAAAACAATCAACTTCCATCTGGAGAAAAAGATGGATATATTTTCAGCTGTGCATGACAATGAGGAGATGAGTATCTTATTTGTTGAAGAGACTTAATAGAATTTGCTATTCAATTGTCCAGCCTCATTTACTATTACTTTCTATAATGAACTAAATACACTATTGTATTTTTACAATTGTGATGGGTTGCTCAGCTCTCTCACAGCTGTCAGAAAAGTGATTCCCTGCATACTTTCATCTGCTATTTCCCTTCTATGTACCACTTTCTCACTTTCCCTTGGACGTCTCGCCATTCCCTCTACCCTTTCTTCCCCAGAGGCTGCAGCTCTTGTATATAAGCCTGTGTTCCCAGCACACAGATCATGGGCACATGCCCAAACCATTCATTCTGTATTCCTTTCCATAAATAATATCCACTTGTTTTTCCTCTACAGAATTACCAATCCTGATTGCTCCCCATGGCTCCTTCTTTCAATGACAGTGTATATGATCCTGTCCACAAGGAGGAAATAATTGCAGTCTTTCCTCTCACCTCAAGCCATGTCCCAGAATTTTGCACATGCTAATGGTTGCATGTATTTCCAATGTCCTTGCATTGAGTCCCTTGTTCATACACTTTTTAGGATATGTGCATTTCACTCATTGCCAGTGCCAAGATACCTACTGGCTGCCTTCCCCTATTTCCATGGCTTTCCCAGGACAGTTGCTGTGTGATTCCCCAGCATGATCTTGAATGTCACGTTTCACCCCCCTGCCCCAATTAAGGGTCCCATAGTCTCACCTCCTCGCCAAGTCTTTGCAACATTTTGCATTCCTTATGATCTTGGTATTTTGGGTCTGGGTTCAAGATGGCAAACAAAATAAGAATGTAGAGCTACTTTTAGGCTGCATCTGCCACACTACTATAGGTGTAGCCACAGAAACTCCACTAGTGCAAACACTGAACAAGAATTTCCATCACACTGAATGTGCAGCTGCTGCTGCAATTCAGCCAGCATTAATCATGATTCTTATTTGCATTGTTGTTCACAGGAGAAACATTCTCCTTTATCTGGAAGTGTATATTTTCTCATAAGATTTAGTGGACATACCTGCCACTATGTGTTCCCACATAATCTTGACAAACCTGTCCCGATCACTCCGTGCCTGTTCGTGGATGAAACCCAGCGCGTGGTTCATTTCATGCTGAATTGCTCCTTTATCCATGCAACCATTTTTCACCAGGCCTACTGCTTGACGTCCTCCAATCTTTCCAAAGTAAGACCAGCAGCTAAGAATAAGCAATCAATAACCAAAATGATCACATTTAGCAAATACAAATATATAGATGTATTAATTATGTCACCAAGGTTCTCTAGATACGCAGCCACAGAAGGGAACATGCAAATAGTCACTGGCATGAGATATCTAGACTTCTGAAAGCTGCCAAATAACATGGTGAGGGGAAAATGATGCCTTTGTAATGAGGATGTCAAATTTTAAACCAGTAAATTGGCTATATCAGACAAAGGGGTAGCAGTACAAGTAGTTAAGCAAAGAACCTGAAACAATTATTTAAATTTTTACAACTATTAAGGAAAATACACCCCGTTATCTTTACATTCACAAGCACATTTATTCCTGCAGCCTATTAACTGATGTAACTACCAGTAAAGCTAAAAAAAAATTAAACATTGCACCTGCTCTCTCAATCTTTACTGCTAGAATGAAAAAAAAAAGGCAATTACTTAAATCCAAAGCAAAACAGAAAAGAATCTAAAAGACCTTTTGAGTGCTGGCACTCTCAGGAAACAGGGAGCTTACCTCTGCCCACGTTCAACATACACATAGTCTGTTTCTGTAGTGCGGTTTACAAATTGCACACAGGTCAGTGTTGAGATCTCTTGCAAAGCATCAACAATCCAAGACCTCTCTGTTATTGCTAGAAAGAGAAAGGGGCTAGGAGAAATCTTTCTTGGTTAATCAAAACCAAGGTGGAGTGATGGGGTGCATTCCTTTAAAACTTCACAGCACTCATTAGCTCTCTATCATACAAGTATAGTAATAAAAAGGGCACAAAACCTTCAGAGATCTTCAAGTTGATTGGACTTTTAAGGGGAGATATAAGAATTACAGCTATGCCATATGCATGTTATTTAGGAGACAGCTGATGGAAGGCAAAAGATTGACATTGTTCCTTCCATTAGAGAGAACAGAAGAAATGAGACAGTTTTAGATATAAATAGTTGGATTAAAGTATCCCAAGCTGACTGTAGCTAAGCACCAAAACCCTAATTTGTTTGTCAGAAATAACAAATGCATGCCACAGCTGCCTCGGAATCACTTGAGACAGGGAAGGTTCTGAAGATCACAGTGTTTCTATTCAGTTACCAAATAAAGGTCAGAGTGTTTATCTACTTTGGAACATTTGGGTCCAGTCTGGCTTCCTCATTTATGAATCATCTAAAACTGATTTGTATCTCAGTTTCCTAGTATTTAAGGTTTGGAGAGAGGGAGGTACATGGAATAACCCTCACCTAACCACAAGAGTATATACTGCAGTTCTGGAAGCACGTGGGCAGAGAAGCAGCCTAGGTAACACAGAGACTGGGCTTTCCTCAGTTCCTTCCCCTGAGGAATGGGAATCAGGCACAGGCCATATTTCACTTCCATGCCATTTTCTCTCACGGTAAGAACTTTGAAGAAGGGTCTGTATGGAAGCCTCTGTCCAGATGAAAGCTTCACTCCTGCAGCCTTTTGCAGAGGACAAAGCTATTAACTGACTAGAGGGAATCAACAAAGGAAAAAATATCTCCAAGCATTTTTCATCCATTTTTGCCTTTACAGGATTTCTAGAGTGGGAATATTTCTATGAGAGATTTGAAAGAAAATTATAGAGTTCAAAAAAGTGCTCCTAGTGGTAATTTTGACAAAAATACATTCATAATGTGAACAAATTATGCTTTGTCTTCTGTACTTCCTAAATATCAAAGGGCATTGTAGCTAGCAGAAACAAGCTAATATTTGAAATTACAATTAATTACCTGACTATGGCCCACGTAACCACATATTTGAGTGTGATCTGTTTGGAGTCTTAGCCAGACTTCCATAGGGCTAGCAGGATAGCAAAAGAGATGTCAATAAATCCTCACTTGTGCAGAGATTGCTTTTGGTGCATGCCACAGAAACATAAAATAGCAGGGAGTACAGGGACTGGAAAATCAATGCTAACTTCAGAGCATCCATTTGCATACACTTACTGAAATCAGAAGAGATGTTAACTGGAACCTTGACCAGTCCATCTTGTGACTTGGGCCATAAACAACTCTCACAGTTAATTGCACTGCGTCGTCCTCTTCTCAAGAGGATGTCTCCTTCATACACAGCTATTTCACTGCCTGGCAGATGCAGAAAATAAAGAACATGCAAGGCAAATACATGTGCCAAAAGGGAGACAAGAGGTACACACTAACGAAGCTTTTGTACCTTTGGAAATTTCTTTCTCTGAAGTTAATTTCCTAATCATGTGAGAAAGGATTAGTATGCTATGACTGCTTAGGTCTGCCTTGCTTCCTGGATAGAAACGTTTAATATTAATATAGATGTCATAGTGCAGCTGTAATCAAAGTCGTGACTAAATAAGTTTTAGCTTAAGAAGCTTTGGGATCTTTCAGAAGGGAATGCTAAGTGTTATAAGTCATTGTTCCCTTGATTAGAGCTTGTGGAATTAAAGAAAAATCATAACTGACCTCTGTAAAAACAGGATTAATCATACAAAAGAAATTACTATTTTTATCATGCATATTGAATGCATGCAAGCTATTAATTTCCAGGTTAACTGTTAATTTGACATAAGACATTGTGACATGTTCCTCAGTTCTGACTCTAAAATACTTGGAATACATTTCTCACAGACAAAAGCTATCAGGTATTAGGCCAAAAAGTACAATAGTTTTGGGTATAGCAGGCAGAAAAGTGCCATATATCACATAGGAAATAAAACAACATGAAAAATATTCTGATTTGCTGAGGCTACATATGGAAAAGAACATTTCATGTAGCAATTGCTCAATAAGTCTGCTTAATTTCTTTATCATAACAGCATAAATAATCACACTGAGTGTGACTTTAAAACACATTTGAGTTCTGTGAATTGCCTTCCACTGATGCTGGAAAACAAACATTTTCAAAAAGGAAAATATACCAAATAGCGATATTGAGGAATACAGATGCAGCTCCACCAAAACCTGTAGTTATTTATATAATAATTACAATCAAACTCACCTAAATCATTGTTTCTTGTAGCTATCTGGAAAAAAAATAAAGCATATGTTTTAATACATGCTCATCTCCATAGCAGAAAACTTCTATCAAGTAGAATCACAGCAGTAAGACCTTCTAATTAATTTTAAGATAGAGCAACTCAGCAGCAGCAATGTAAATTCTCAACATCTCAGAGCAGGGACACACCTGGACAGGTTTACTTAGCGCAAAGCTGTAGAGAAATGCTAAATGAGTTGGCAGAAGAAAATACTTCATCTTCAGGTTTCCAAGATGATCTTCTATGCTCTGCAGCTCAGCTCTCAAAATTGTGGTTAGTTTACTTGGGGCAAGTTTTATGGGAAAGCTGCTGCTGTTGTTAACAAGCATAACAAAATTAGATAACAAGAAGTATTTTCACAAAACAAACAAGCTGCGGGACCTCTCAAGAGAATTTCCAGGCTCTCATTTCTTATTTATCTTTACAAAACAGAGGAAGTGGAGCAATAGGAAAGAAAATTCAGTAACCTTAAAATGACTCATCTCTAATTCTAAGAACCCATGAGCTGCTGCAGGTCCCCTCACTGCTGACCCAGGGACAGGACATCCGGTAGCAGCCTGTTTACAGCAAAACTCCATCTCAAGGAACTCTTTGATCCATCCACACTTACTACCTGTAATAGTAACTCAGCTTGCTGCCAGGAGACACCCTGCTCTGCAGAGCCCATCTGTCAGCCTGTCCCCTCTGTGCACAGCTCTCAGCCAGGCATTGCTGGCCAGGAGCGCTAGAAATCTGTTGGAGTTGGACATGAATCCAACTGGTGATTGAAATTGTTTTTCCAAAATGGTATCTTGCAAAATAATCATCGTGACAGCAACTGTGTGTCTTTCTGGAGTTTACAAATACATAAAACTACCAGATCACAGAGTTTTGGCTTCCCACCTTCTGGGAAACCCTCCTTCCTTTGATGTTCATGAATAGAAACAGGACTAGAAAAGCAGGCTGAGTCTTAGAAAACTCACAGTGTAAGAGTAAGCCACAGTATTGGAATATTCATGCTAAAGCCCCATGAACACCACCATAGGCAGGCAGATCCTGCTTTCTCCTCCCAGCTTCAGTCCCTGCACAAATACTGAGGAGCTATAGAAAATCCTACAGATTTACTGTATCAGATCTTTAAGAAACAAGACAGAAAACCTTGGAATTTCCTGCAAAGACAAACTTTTGAGGAACCTATGTGGTTCACAGCAAATCAAGATGGCAAGTGCTTTTCCAGAGAGATATATGGGCTGGTCCTTTGTTTTTAAGGACTACTTTGCTAGGAAAATTTTAGCTGATATTATGTAAAGCTTTGCTACTAATATTTTCATTTTACCCTATTAATTTGCTCCTCAGTTTTCTAAAATATTCCACATTTCTGTGACTTCCACAATTTATCTACAGTTATCATTTCCATATAGATTATACTGCAATAACGAGGTGCAGACATAAAGGACCCTTTTTTCTTTGGCTGATCAGCAAATGAAGTTCAGAAGTCCTCATTAGTTTGTTATATTGTTAGCCAGAGCTCCTCCAGTACAGTTCCAAGCAACCTCTGTGTCTATTCAAGATCAGGCTCAAAAGGGAGACAGAAGGAATCACAGCAGCATATTTCTGCTCCTATACATCACAAAATGACAGGGAGAGAGCAGAAGTTATTAGGCAATAAGAGCAAGAGAACAAGACCAGATCAGCAAGAGAACAAGACCAGATCACTGACCCAGCAGAGCCTGGAGCTGGGTCACTCCAGGTGTGCAGCAGAAAGGGATGGGAGGGCCCTTTGAAGTTCTGCCACACAGTTTTGCATATCCATTCCATGCAAAAAAAAAAACCCTCAAATCAAGAGATTTATCCCATGGTTTAATTAGTTTTCCTGATTGCCAGAAATAACTGGACATTTTTCAAGGCTAATTTATAGACCAAAGTTTCATATCACCTGATAACACATTATCAGGAGCTGTCTTATAGATGCAAATTTCCTTTTTGATGTTGCTTGTCTACATTATCTGCTTTGATATTCTAGCATAATAATGTTCAGGTCTTAGTTTCATTATCTATCCAAATAGTTTGACTACACAGCTGTAACTTGCATTACTTCTCCCATATGCTTTTTCTTACATTGCATTTGACATTTCCCATCCTTAGCCACACTGTCTTTGATCTGCCACATATTTTATCACTGCTATTTGTTAGAAATTTTAATATGACGTTTATCACATTTTTAGTGATGTTTACTTAGTTTCACCTTTATTCCATGACAGACAATGGGCACTTCTTTCACCATGTAATCCAAATTGCTCTTGGCAAAATGTTAGATGACAAAGTAAAAAAACCCCACCTGTAGGTGTTTAAGGATAGGGTTTTCCCCTAGCTCTGTATCAGTAATAATTATCATCAGAATCAATAAGTATAGTATGTCCCATGTTTTTTCCCATAATAAGAAACTACAAAGGCTTTTTCCCTGGCTAAAGCATTAGAGAGAATGAACCTCAAGGGAAACAAAATTCAGAAGAGTGAACGGCCATGTGAATGTCTAAAGCTCCAGTGGAATATCACTTTAAAGCTCAGGTCCTCAGCTATTCACTCAAAGGTTATGCAGGCAATTCCTAGTGAACAAACAGTTGGCATCACTCAAGAGTATGTTCACCTTAGGAAACTTATTACTTTTCAGGAGGATTCACAGATATCTCTACCTGTTTAAACAAGTCAATTGTTCTTACTACATTAAAAATTCTAATTTTTAAATTAACAGTAATAGAAATTATTGCACTTATTACAAGACAATTCTTTTTAAGGCTGTTTTGAGCAACTTTGCGTTTAGACAGAAGTCGAATTCTGCTGATGAGCTTTGTAAAATAACTTTGTAGCCATTAAATGAAGTTACTATATTACACTGTAACAGACTAAAGAGAGTTAAACAATAAAAATGTACACAAAACTTCCTTTGTATTTAAAATATGTTATTTAAGAGTTAACTGTTTACAGATATTTTGTGTTTCAGGATGCTAGGATGAGTGAAAGTATGCAATTCATACCTCATTAACTGATTGGAAGAAAATGAGCTTTCCTGCTTTTCAGTTGCCAGTTAGTTAATCAGTTTAGAATAATTAAATCATTGACCTTGATCAAGTGCAAAAATGTTTTGGCTTTTGCAGAAAAGGTCAAAATCACGAAAATAAGATTTTGTAAATCCGGTCCCTGTTCCTTACTTTGTCGCAATTAGCAGGCAACAGAAGCAAACCTTTCATATAAAAGATTACTATTGAGCATAGTATGCACTAGACATATAAACACTTCAATGTTATTTTAATATAATTAGTCAATTGAAGTGTATGTTACTGCGTTTTACGCCACTGCATATATTGACATATTTCCATATTTTAGGTATGTTTTCATTTAAAAGAAAGATTTATTCTTTAAAAGAAAAAAATCACCAGTGTAATACTGAACTATGTTGAAATTAGTTTAAAACCAACATGTGGTGGACTCTGTTCCTCCTAGACCTCCCACAGCAGTGTGATCTCTGGTATTTTACCACCACTTATCTTTTACCTTTCCAGCGTCAGAATGATACTGCAATGTTAGAAAGGAGAGGTGCAAGTCCAAAGACTCTGAACTGGAGATAATTCCAGGTGTCAGTGAGCCTTAACCCAAGATGATGGCTAGAGACAAGAATCAGCTAAAGCACTTACAGCAAAGTTGGTTTTCTCTGATTTGCAGTAGCTGTAGGCTGAAGAGAACTTTACTACAGCTTTTGAACTTGATGCGTGGGGAAAATTGGGTTCCTGGAGACAAGCTACAAAGGTTGCTTTCAGTATTTGTGTATCTACATACCCAAGGGCTGATCTATAGCTTCCCTGGTCTATAGCTTCTGGTAAAACCCAGTCTGCAACCAGTGTCCAACTGCAAACATCACATTAAAGCATTGGTTTATGTAAAAGTTGTTCACACACATAACAGAAGTCCTGATTTAATGCTGCTCTCTAGTGGTTTGCCGTTTGTGCAAGTGGGACACACTTCCTGAAACAGTGAGGAACGTCCCATGACCACTCACAGCCTGTTCACTCCTTTGATCCCTGTCTCAGCAGGAACCACTAACTGCTTCCTGCAGAAAATGCTTGCAGGCATGAAGAGTCTGTCCCATAAACTGTGCTGAGAAGTGAAGCATCGGTTTTAGCCTGAACCACCTCAAAACTTTGGTTTAGCTTCTGCAGCTTGTTACTTCACTATGCATCTCCTCCAGATACTTACAGATTATACATTCAAATGCCACAATAGGTTTCTGAGGTGCTTTGATAGCCCATTAGGAAAATGGGCCATTTACCTGCACAATTTTCTCTAAAAGATTCTAAAATCTCAAGATTTGTTTTATTGATGAGTCCCCCTAAGAGCTTTTAGAACTCTTCTACTGCAGAACCCAAATACTCCTCCAACTCCGTGTTAGCTCCACTTTAACTGCACAATATAGGTCATTACTCCTTTCCTGGTTTGCCTTGAAAGAGAAGCAAGACAAATGGGCCAGAGGGAGCCAGAGAAGGGCTATATCATAAAGGGGGCTCCCTAGGAGCTGTGGCTACAGGAGTCTCTCAGTACCTCAGCAAAGTCTGTTTGATGTGCTGTTGAATTGCATCCAGAAGCTGCAGGCAGAGACAAGACTAAAGACAAGGAGATAGATCCAAGGTCCAGGAAAGAGCCCAAGACTAGACCAAAGATATGTATTCCTATGCCACAGCCCAAACAGTAAGCAAAGGCCAAGGCAAAGCCTAAATGGAGCCCCAGGCCAAGGGGAAGAGGCTGTGGGCAGAGGCCCCAGGTGAGCCCAGCCAGGAACCTGTTGGTCTCTCCACCCCTAAAACCTACAACATGCTGCAATAGCCTTCCTCACTCTCTGGACCACAGGGTGGGCTGTCCACTGAACACAACTACAGCTTAGATAACTGTATCCACCTAATCATCACAGGCTTCTTCAGAGTTCCCTAGGAGATTGTATTGCAGGCTCTGGGAAAGCTACATTGACTTAACCCTACCATAGGATATTTGTTCCTGAGCCTACTACTCCCACTCTTATTACATATTTCTTCCAGCTGTGGGTATGGAAAAAATACAGTTGCTCATCCTGGATCATTTTAAAAGTTGATTGCAGTTTCCCATAGTTCTGGCACTGTGGTGATTTAAGCAACACTTACCAAGCTCATTCAGTAGTTGGGCATTTTCATAAGTGAGCTGCCTCTGCACTCCTGGGTGAGCATCATCTGCTCCTAGCAAGTTGTTACTGTTTACTGCACTGATTTGTGCTAAAACCCTTTCTTGTCAGCAATGATATTTTCTTGGAGTCATTATTCCTGAACCTGAGATTTCCTCAGATCAACTCCTGTAAGGAATGATTTTATCAGGAACATCCCTGTCCTGCTCTGTAGCACATGTCAACCTAAGGGATGCACAGCTTTCCTGCAGTAACTTTATCTTCTCCTTTAGTACTTGCTTATCTAGTAATTCTATCAACTTTGACAGATTTTTGTTGGTTTTTTTAAAATTCTCTTTTAACCCATGTCATATGTTGCCACTTGTCAGGATTTACATTGCTTTTTATATTCACCAGTCAGCTATTCCATTCTTTATTAGTGCTGCTCCCTATGTCTAAGCATGATCGCTTTCTTTTTAGAATGTCTAGTACACATCTGATTTCCATCTCAGGTAATAATATTTTCTTGCAATTTTCTAGTTTTTATTCTTTTAGTTGCTCCTTTTATCTAACTTCTTTGCTTTTGGAAAATCTTTTTAAAGGTTCATATTACAGGTGTGCGTTTTTCAGGTCTTTCTCTCAGAACTCGGACTTTATAAAAACACAGAAACATATATACATGTACCCATGCATTTCCACAGCAACGTTGAGGGCAAGAAACTTGAAACCTTGCTAATTAACAAAACTGGTTCCATAGACAAGAGATCACTTTCAGATTAGATTTCTTACTAGGTAAGCATCGAGCACCTGGGAGAGAATAAACATTTCTTTCATAAATCTGTCAGGATGATGCTTCAGAAATACAATAGGTTCAGTTTCTCCGAGTGTTTGTAGGGACAGTACCTATTTTGGGACTATGCTGCTAGGCTAAAAAGTGTCATGAAAACTGTACAAGCAGATAATAATGTTCAGCACTTTCTTACCATGTCTCCTTCAAATTATTTTGTAACTATATTAAAATATTACAATGAAAAGTGGGGGGTGTAGTTGCATTTCATCAATAGAGAAATTCAAATGCTGACTCTTGAAAAAGCATATCAAGGATCTCTCAGAAGTAGAATGAGAACTAAGAGTCCCATGTCCTTACTCCCTGTGTGGATTGCTACACATTCCTGACAAGTGATATTTGGCAAAGGAACAGAGCCTCCAGTTTTCAAGCATTCCCTTGCAAGCACTTACAAAGCAGCTGGGTGCTATTATCTCATTTCTACACAGAAATTAAGGTCAGGTTTTCAAAGCTGATTGCTACAGAGAAGCACCTGCAGCCACATTAAGAATTTGAAACTGGTGTGCTCGTTCTCAGAAGTACTTAATACCTGTGGCTTTCACAGAGTTCCTGGATTTAGCTTTAGAAAAGCATTGGAGGAGTTTCTTAGTTTCATACAGTGGCGACTTTGTTAGAGTTAATGTGTCTGTGTTTAATCTCTTTATACTTACTCAGGAATCCCAGAGACTGCAGGTAGTATTTGCTGTGGTACAGGATAGCAAGTGGTTAACTGCAGGAACTGGGTATTTTGCACAGGATTTTCACGTGTGATGTGAGAGGGTTATGCCACTTTTTAAAGTGGTTAAATAATTAATGTTTCAGTATGGAAAATTCTGAGTTAGAATACAGTATGTACAGTGATGTCTGTCACCACAAAAGAAGCACTGTTGATGCCACTCATGGTATGAGTGTATATGAGTAAAAGACCACAAGGACCTTTCAAGGCCCCTTAGTCCAGTTTCTGCTGGTGCAGGTATTAATGTTATAGGTTAGCTTATTTTTTTAACTTAAAATCAGCCCCCTTTCTCCATCACATGTGCATTTATTGAGAGTTCATGGGAGAAACTGGAGTTCAAGAACACACTGGATCCAAAACATCCTATGAAGTAAAGATTTGTGATGAAGATGGATTGTAACATGAAGCTCAGCTTGGGGTTAGGTAAGTAGCACATTATCACTACTAAAATAGCTGTATTCTCTTCACTGTTCCCAACTCTTAGAGCACTGTTTTACCTGAGGGGATACAACTCTACAATCCTATAGTTTTAAGGTGGACTTTTTTGAAGTTGAGGGAACTGAGCTGTGAAGGACAGAGTTGAATAGAGCAGTCTTGGTTGTGTTAGGCAAATTTTTCAATTAGAAAAAATCCCCAGTTTGTGAGGCCTGTTTTGCAGTCTCAAAGTATTAATATCTTCCACCTCCTATAGAAAAATTACCTGCTGAAATGGACCTGAAGGGCCCAGAGCAGAGAAGGAAAAGTATAAATGGTCAAACAGCAAAGTGATTTGTGCTCCACAGGAGGGATGAGCATTTCTAGGTGTGCTGGAGGAATGGGGCAACCTGGAGGCAAAAGACAGTTTACTTATCCCCGAGGAAAATGATAATGCTTTTTGCAAAAGCGAAGAGGAAGTTTAGGAGCTAATATAACATTGTCCTTCTTCAGTTTTGGGACATGTATGCTTTCAACAGTTTAAGACCTGACATCACCTACTAGCAGAGCTTTCCTGAAAATAAATATTTGAGACCCTAATTTTATAATTCTTCTGAAATGAGGAGTTCCCAGCCAAAAGTACTTCAATCCTTAAGCTGTGAGTATCAGCTGGTTATACTTAATAGGAGAAAAAGCAATATATTTAGCAACCACCATAGTTTTTTATTTATCTTGACTGTCTTTAAAATGCTTTTGCACAGGTATATTCCAGGTTTATGTCTGCTTTTGAAACCTGATGGGCGTGTACAGGAGGTACACACTTTATAACAATCCTGGAGACTCTCAAGAGTTGGATAAGCAGCAGTTTGACTGAGTTTGGTTTATTGTATTGCTGAGATCTGAGAATAGCAGCAATTTAAAGATTTGGATTTGTGTTATTTTGAAAATCTCCAAACTGTGGCTTTTTTATTGTATTTGGTTGGTGAACCACTCTAGAGCAGTTTCCATGCTGGAGCCATGTCATGCAGGCAGCCCTATAGCCTATGCTGGTGAAGAAAATAATCTTCATATGCATTCTGGAGTCATACTGGATTCAACATGCATATCTGCTACTACCTGATTTCCTGACAGGTTGGTGGCATTCTTGGAGAGGCATCACTCTCTCTTGTATGTTGTCCATCTCCAGACTTCTTCTGCCTTGCCTCTCTGCTGTTTTTGAACAGCAACTGATTTCTTGTCTCTTTTTTTTGGTGGAATAGATAAAGAGTGTGTGTGTGGGGGGGAATAATGGAATAGGGAAATCTGAAAATCTGCTGTAGTATCTTAGTGCTGGTTGATATTTAAGCTGGACATTTTAGATCCTGGTGTTCTACAGGGGTCACTATCTTTCTCCTGGAGACTTAAAAGGGGCTGAAACTGCTGTATAAGGGTACACTGCTGTCTCCATCAGTTGAAGAACTGGATACATCATGAAGAGTAAAATTAAAGCAGGGAAAGGAGGAAAGAGAAAAATTAGGTGACAGAATCTGAGTCTGTTGTATCTGAACCTCTGCTTCCTGACAGCTGTGGGATTGTCACAGCATTTTTTTGCAGTTCTGTTATGAAACCTTAGTGCTTTCCCTGGCTGCAGTGGAAAACTGACACCTTACTTCTTTAGCATTTTCTTTTTAAACCGCTCATTTATTTTTCAAGAGTTACTAGAGTCCGTGTAATTTGCCTGTGCTTTTATCTCCAGGGCAATGCTAGTATCATATCTCCATAGTAGCTTTAGAGTAGGCAAACCCAGGTCATTTTTTTTCCTTCTAGAGTTATAATTATCAAGGCACAGCCCATTAGTGGAGACTAGTATGAAGGAGATGAAAGAGAGGAAAGTTCCCTTTCTTGGCAATAATGGTCCTACCACATTTCACGAGGCTCAGAAAAAGGATTAACTCTGCATGGTAATCTCCATATGCAGGCATAAAAGCATAAGGGCATGCATAAGTGCAGAAGCAGAGTTTTGCATAGGGGCAGCGTCTCTTGCAAACACAAAAGCATACAAACACTAAAAAATATGTGCTCTGTGAGGGTTTTTTAAGAGTGTATGTAACAGGCATTTAAACAGGCTGTGCAAAATACTTCTTGTGTGGTTTTGTGGTGAGGCCAAGGTATGAATCTCCTTCCCCCATCCTCTCTAACTCACTGCTGTGAGTTGGGTCTGAGATGGAACTGGATTTCTCTCAAAATGATGGTTACATATATCATCAGCTCTGAAGCACTGTTGTCACCCACTTTGAGTACAACTTCAATTAAATATTCAGAAATACAAGGAAGTGCATCCTTTAACTAAAGTACTGCCAGGCATTTTTTTATGTGTGCCCCCATAATTTCTGTTCATGCAGCATCCCCAGTGCTGCGTGGTAAATTATTCCCCCTTTGATGCAGCTTTTGTTTCAAGTAATTATCTGGGAGCCTCTGTTCTTACTGAAGTGAGACCAGCACCTACAGAATGAAAGACAGTCCTCTAGAGTTCATTTATCATCTGAAGATTGGGACTGGCTCTAAACCTAATCTATAAGAAGAGAGTCAGTCACCTATGGCAGCTTGCAATAGCTGTGTTGACTGTAAACTGCAAAAACTACACATACACTGCATATTACACCAAATAAAGGAATCTGTAACCCTATGCTTTTTTTACTAATAGTCATTCGGGGATTACAAATAGTTGAAGTGTTCAACAGCCCAGACACCATTCCAGGTGCTGATATTTGCCCTAGCCTGACATGATAGGCAGCTTGAACACAGACCTGCTTCTGTGGATGCTGAAACTCCCCTCTCTGGGGATCTTTTTAGAAATTTTTTTTTGCCTAATGATTGGACCTTCCCATCAATATCAACATGTATTGTCAGCTGCTCTTGGTGAAAACTTGTTTTGAGTAGAAGCTGTTGAATGTGGGGAGTATTAAAAGCTACACAAAGTGTGGCTGTGTGAGAAGTGAAGCATCTCTGGCAGTTACTGTGTCAATGAGGTGACACGGACTGTCACTTTTCTTTGCCTATACATTCACAGGTAGATAGTCTGTGCTTGTTTCATTAGGCAGTTCAACAACACTGTCACTTTTCCAGAGAGTGTGTTAGAATGTTAATATGTATCTAATGCAAAGCAGTGGATGCTCTGTAAATCAGTGGTCAGGTTGGAAAGATGACCTGGGAGAGGGAGTAAGAGGACAGGACAGAGACACTTGGCTAAAGCTGCAGCGGACAAGCAGATCTGGAATTAGTTTACAGCCCAAAGCACACCTGTAGATCTTAGGAAAGTTCACACAGTGCCCAGCAGAGAAACAAGCCACAGAATGTTAATTTCTCACCTCTAAAAGAACAGGGTAAAGGAAAATCTGACTTGCTCAAAAAGCAACACAAACTCAGCAGAAGATTAACCAAGTCAGTATTTCATTAAGTCTTAACATTGTGAGGTACCATTTATGCTGGAATAAAAGTGAACCTTAGTCAGTGCCACTAGTATTCTTTCTGGACCACAGATTCTGGGCTTGGAGGCAGCTAGTTGATTTTTCATCTGTTATCAACATTGAGGAGAAACTTTACTCTAGAGAGGGGAGATCACACAATGGATGATAAATTCATTACAGGATGTTGGCCAGAAGCACAGGTCAAAGGAAACACTATAACTCTGCAAGCATTATCATGTCAGTGTCTCTTTCCTGTGAAGGAATTTACTGTCTGTGTAGGGGGGGAAAAAATACTTAAACAGGTCAAAAATACCCTGAAAAGAGAGAAACTGTCATATGAATTTTATCGTTTGTGATGGGGTGAATTATTATCTAGAGCCTTGTTCTGACATCCTGAGAACAAATCACTGGTGATTCCAAATGTCAGCAGAATCTACTAGCAGAGCTTTGCTGTCTGTACAGTTCTGAGCCTTTGGCATGAGTTCAAAGTAAAAATGAATCTGAAAATTACTGAAATCAGGGAAGCCCATATGTGAATCCAGTGATGTATCCTGGCATTTTGGCAGAAACGGTTTTCTATTGCAAGACTTTGAAGCCTACGTAAAAAATAAATTGCCTTCGTGCTCTATAACTAAAGGCATGTGAAATACAGCAGCTTTGTTTAAGTCAATCCAAAAGTTCAAACTTGCTTATTTTCAGTTCTTTTCCCTCATTAAAATTATCAAAACCTGCTTTTATTACCAAACACATGGCTTTTGATGAAATGCAGCTTTCAGTCACTTTTAAGGCTGTATTTTGCAATTAATCTCATCTGAATTTGAATGTTGGAAACCTATAAGCATAGATACTTTCACAGTTTATTTGGTATAAAGTGCTTTCAACTCTTGTTAGTTTATTTTTCTCAGTGATGCAATGCTAACAATACACTACATGAACAAACTGGCTAGTTTTATTATATTTTAAAGATAAACTAAAATTAGTATCTTCTTCATTCTCAAACATGTGTTCTAATTAAAATTCTTGAGCAGTTTGAGAATTAAATAGATGGGTTATCTGATGCATTCCTGTTATACTGAAGCAAGACAAACCCTATGGAAATTAGTGAGAATTTTGTACGACTTCAATGATGAAGTCCTAAATTTAATATATGAATGCTCCTATTACCATTATCTAATGAGCAGGAAGTGCAATAATTATGCTTCTATTATGGCTCTTCCTACTTTATCATTTATGCTGCCCTTGCAGGTGGTAGTATTTTCTGCCTAGTGTATACTATGTTTGCAGGGATGTGCTTGACAGAACAGTTGAAAAATCAGATTGTAAGAATCCTTGGTTGCCAACAATGTGCCCTTTCTTATACAACACATTTTGTAAAGAATCTCCCTAGAAGATGCTATCATCTGTTGGTGGAAGTGCTTTGTCCATTTAATATTGGCCTCACGAAACACCTCCTGCCATAATGTTATAGAAACTCATTCTTGGTGCTGTGAGAACAAGCAGACCATGGCCATTGTTCAGTGACTCCTCATATGTGATCTTCAATGTATTTGTGTTCTTGGCATGTAGCAGGTTGTGAGAGGCTTTGTCACAGGCATTAAACAGCTTGCCTCATTTAACAATGCTCTTTCAAAGAACTGTAAAGAAACACAACAAAGAACCAAAACCAATAACACAATCAGCCAAGCTGATATTTGGAGTTCAGGATTTTACACAATTGAGCAAATAGCATTTGCATTCAGAGAAGTGGGCAGACTGATTACAGCTCTAGAAGGTAATGGGTAAGTGCTCTACCTCTGTATAGAAGGATCTTTCATAGAGATTTGAAATGGATTTTATATAAGAACTTACCCAATAAGAGGGATATATGATGACCAATCTGCCTTATACATAAGGACTGTAATGCATTATTATTTTATCACAGAAACATCAAAATCTCTTCCAGTCTATGGGCAAGACCCAGATGTTATATGCATGAAGTGAGGCAATATGTCAAATCCAGCTAAAACTAATTTCAGAAACTTTTAATCTCCTATTGTTATCCCCTAAAAAGGCATTCAAGAATATGCTGACTACTTCTCTACATTGATTCCATTCTTTTTCTTGATATCTTTCTTATTTCCTGATAAAAAAGACCTCCTACTGCCCAGGCGGAACTGTGGCTTATCTTTATTTCATGCAACACCAAGCCATTCTTTTGATTTTAAACATACCTGTACACCTTGCACCTAATGCTAAAATGCCACGTGAAACACTGAAATCTGCACGGGGGAACAGAACTATATTGCACATGAGTGTTTGGCATGACACGTTCTTCAGCTTGAGTGCCATGGGCCCTTCACAGGAGAGGGCAGGTGGAAACCTGTGGACATCTGAGTGCTCCTTTCTACAACTATAAATCCAATGATACAGCCAAATCACAAGTCTGTCTATGCTTTTCTTGTTATACCATTAGGATTTAAGGGTGTTTTAAAATTAATAGGAACTCCTTAAAATGAGTCAGCTCCTGTACTAGGCTGTTACCAGTCCAAGATGTAGGAGGTTAAGTGATGCTTCTTGCTCTGCCACAGATGTTTTCTGTGGCAACTGATATGTCATTCAGATTACAGTTTAGGGTTGTGTTTAGGCAATGGACTGCTGTAGGTGTGTAACTTCCTTTGGTTTAGTCACCTTTGTACTTTAAGAAATCTGAACTTCATTCTCAGAGAGAATTTTATGAATCCTCTGCTAGAATTGGAATGTTCTCCACTATCTGGCTACCAAGTGCAAGTACCTCCCTACCTTGCAGGCATGTTGTAAAGAAGTTAGGAAAGAGTGAATCAAATGCTGCTGTCCTGAGAGCTATAGAAGCCTCTAAGACATAGAAATTCAGGGTAGTTCTCTCAATATATGGGTCCTTCACCAAGACTAAGCAAGAGGAAAGGTTATTGCTTATGTTTTTGCAAAGTTGTGGCTAATTTGTTTGGTGGGTGTTCTTGGGATGCTTGATAAGGCCAATGACAACTTTATTTTCTCAAGATAAGGGAAATTTTTTTCATCTGGAACAGAGATGTCTGGAGGAGTTGTGAAAGCTCCAGTCATTACTAATCAGCAGCTTCATTGTCTGGAAATAATTTCCTTTCTACCAGGACCCTTTGACACACGAGCCACCCACTGCCACCATACCGTGACCACCTGTTACAATGAATTATTGCTGTGTATTGTTTTCCTGTCTTGCACCACCTGGCACTTGCATTTCTTTTATTCTGCACTGTGCTTTTTAACAGCAAGCAATGTGAAGGCTGTTAAGGTCACACAGGGCAAGAATGTGATTTAAGAAATCAGGGATGAAAAATTGGAGGTAAACAGGGATACCAAGGTAGGGCCATTCTGCTTTATGAGGCCAGTCACCTGCACTCAGATGAAATAGAACCTTGCAGCAGTCTAACCTAGTATCAATGATCTCTGTTTTAATGTTTCCACCCCTCTGAGTGCTTTAAAATGATCATTAGTTATCTCAGTATGTTCAAATACATCAAAGAGAAAGCTCTGCCATTGTAGGGGTGTGATTTGGGACCTCAGTTGTTGATCAGGTTGTTATCTCTGAGCCACTGTGTGGTTATCAGCATAGGCAAAAGGTGCGGGAATCTCATCTCCTAAAGTCAGTAAATGTGACAGGGAGAAGCTATGATGTCATGCTGCACCTGAGGAGTGTACTTTCAGAAAAAGAAATATACCTGAATATAACTTTCACACACACTCACCCCTACACAAAGAATAGTAACTTTTACACAACTGTCTTTCTTTTGCTTATACAAAGTTGTTTAGGAATGTACTGTGACCAAATCTGAAGGTGAAAGTATTTTTTCCCCTTGAAGAAAATTAGCGAACAGTGTTCTAGATAGATGCTTGAGATCCTCAGCCTTCACTGAAAGTTCTAGGTAGGCAAATCTCCCAGATTGGTCTGTACTTTGGGAAGGCTGGGAAGGGGATTTCTGCATGAAAAGACATCACTTTAAATTTACAAACAGTGGATTTTATGGAACCATATACATTAGCCTTTTTGCTTCAATAGAGACACATTTTTGAGGTGGATCTCACCAGACCAGGGCTGGAGTGCATTATATGGACTAAATCCCTTTGGATGAAAGTAAATACTAATTTTGGTAGCTGCTGAAATAGTTTCAGGAATAAAGTACTTTCTGGTCTTCGCATAAAGTAAACAAATTGCTATTTCCCATTCTTTGAGCTCCCCCCCCTCCTTTGTCTATCTTCCAGAATATTCTCATTTTTCAGCTGGAACATTCTTTGAATGTTCTGCAGACATTGAAAACATTACAACCTAAAGTTAACTTATTTAAAAGATTGCAGTTATTTTATTTTACAGGCTTAGGAGCTTGCTGAAAAAGTAATTTTACGTTTATCTGAAATTCTATACTTTAAATGGAGAAAGTTGCATTACTTTGAACTTCACTAGAATGAATCATTTAACCTGGATGAGGGAAAATATATTTTTCTCTTTAACACTTTGTACTTTAGGAAGTATTATTTTATTGTAAATCAAGTTATAATTTACGTGGTAAACTCAACACAAGCTTTCTGTGAACTTTTCTACTCACCAAAATATGGATTTGTATTACACAATTAAAAATTTAATATAATCTAATTCTACTAACACTATGGAAAAGATAGAAATTTTGTTATTTGTGTTGAGGGAAGGACTTACATTTTGTTTATATTATTACAGTTGGTTTTATATATCTAATACATAGGGTAGCATCTCACACATGTTGTAGGTGTGCTTATATATGCACACATATATATGTGCTTGTCTGTAGAAATTAGTGTGGTATGTGAAATCTCTCCTGAATTCACTGGCTTCCACTCCTGGTCTTCTGTGCAGATTCACATGCTTGAAATGAAGTATGTTTATATGTGCATAAGAAATTATAAATACTGCTATGAGAGTCTGTGCCAGGAAAGGGCTGCAGAAGACTTCCTCTGAGAAGTGATGCAGATAATTATGTAAGGCATGGGTGTGTTGTGAGAAGCAAAAGGGAAGGGGTTCTCTCTAAGTGTCAGCCCATGTGAGATGAGGGAATTACTTTGGCATCTTTCAAGGGTTTTCTATTTAACTGAAAAATGGAAACCATCTGATGGTACCACTCCTCTTCAAGGACATTCTGTGATTAGAAACAACAATATGAAACAAAAAATTAAGTGCTTTTCCTCTACTCTGTGCTGAGAGAAGGTATTTCTAGCCTTCAAGCAATGTAATTGTTCCTTTTATGGTTTCTGACTAAATAGAGTCCACTGTATTCAAGAATGCTTTAGAAGACATATGGGTGCCAAGGGCACTTCTTTAGAGAAGAAATTTCAATATTTCTTAGTCAATAAGTTAAAAAAGGAACAAAAGCAACTTTCCTCTTTTGGTTTCAACCACTTGTTGAGTTGTAGTTATGTTCTCTACATATTAATTCAATACCGTATGTAGAATAATACTAAATCAGAGAAAAATGAACTCTTAATCACTATCTTTTGCTTAAATGTTGTTTTCTCTCCCTATTTCAGGAACCATTACTTCAAACCACTCTTCTTTTTGTTTTGCTTTGTCTGGGTTCCCTCATTGCACCAAACCATCCATAAACAGAACACTCCTCTGTCAATGTGTGTGGTTGTGCTCAATGATAGTTTTAAAGCAACACACAAGACAGAAAACTTTACATGCCAAAGATTATTTCCATGCATGAAGTTAACAGCATGGGCACAGCCCCATCCCGCAGGCTGGAGCCACCCTCCACTGGCTGAGGACAATGGGAGCAGAGGGCTCAAAAGCCTCACGCCTTCCTGGTGTTCCAGCTCGTGCCTAGGATCGATTGTCCAGCTGCTGAGCAGTCTGGAGTGCGTGTCATGAGGAGGGGCTGAGGGAGACGGCAATTTTTAGCCTGGAGAAAAGGAGGCTTGGAGTGACCTCTCTCTACAACTCCCTGACAGGATGTTGTAGCCAGGTGGGGGTCGGTCTCTTTTTCCAGGTAACAAGTGACAGGATGGGAGCACATAGTCTTAAGCTGCACTAGGAGAGGTTTAGGTTGGACATTAGGAGGAATTTCTACACAGGAAGGGTGGTGAGATACTGGAGTATACTGACCACGGAGGTGGTCAAGTCACTGTTCCTGGAGTTAAGACTAAAAACGGCATGTAGTGCCATGGTCTAGTTGACATGGGGATATTTATGTTAGACTTGATGATCTCATAGAGCTTTTCCAAACTAATTGATTCTGTTTGATTCTGTGAACGCCGGCAAGCCTGCAGCAAGGGCAAAGCCCGGAGAATGGGCTCCTCATCTTAGTCAAACAAACACCGCTTCCATGTCTGCCTTACAGCTGAGTCAATTCATCTCCCTTGGCTGCATTCCCAGCAGTTTACAAGGGAAACTGGAGGAGGCCAGTACGTTCCCACAGGTGAAGCATTTCAACTGCCATGTCAGGCAGTGCTTGTGGCTGGCGGGGTGTCTCGGTGAACGCTGCCTGGAGCCCTGGCTTCGCTGGGAGGTGTCGGCTCCGAGCCTCCCGCAGCATCCCTGACAGCCCCGCGCCCCCCGCCAACATGGCGCCCCTGACCCCCGTGCTTCCTCTTCCGGCCGGGTTGCCATGGCGCTGCCCCCCGGCCCAGCCTCCCCCCGCCCGCCGGTGTGTGTTTACATCGGGCAGGAGGAGCCGGAGCCCCAGCGCCGGGGGAGA